>CATIWK010163186.1:0-36894 GCA_949634005.1 Mallotus japonicus
TTTTGTTATTTTGGTTTTGTTTTTCTTTTTTTCTTTTCTCGTTTCTTTTCTTTTCGTTTCTCTTTTTTCTTTTGGAAAAAAAGGTGAATTCATTTTGGGAGAAGTTGAGATTAAAAGTGCCCGAAGGGAAATTAAAAGTCAATTATGAGATTTGGTCCTCTTGATGCGGTTTTGGTTTTTCTTTTCTTTTCTTTTCTGAATCTCTCTCTCATTCAAGCATAAGATTGCATGCACAATCATAACAAATCTATAATCATGTAAATTAGGCAATCAGACATTCATTAGCACTAAGGGAAAAATTTACAACCAAGCATTGTTCTGAATTATTACAACATGAAAACATTCAGGGGTAACCATCATTCATCGGTGCTCGAATTCAAATAAGTTTCAACTTGTACTCCAAAATGGTAGAGTTCCTTGAAGTCCCTTATGCCCATGTCCTTCAATTTGTCAGCTAGAGGTGGAATACATGCCTCTATGGCTATGATAAGCTGACCAGATTCTGCAGGTCTGTGCTTCATTTGGGCCAACTTTCCTCTCCACCTAGTCAAAAAGCTTGTGAAAGGTTCACCTGATTCTTGAGTTATATTCTGTAGCTGTTGGAGAGAGACCTCAAATTGTGAATTTAGCCTATACTGCTTAATGAAGACTATACACAGCTCCTTCCAGTCTTGCTGAACATGCACATCCAGAGTGTAGTACCAATTGATAGCAGCTCCCTCCAAGGATAATGGAAATTGTTTGACAATCTGAACTTTAGACAACACAGTGGCCTTCATGTAGGTGACATATTGCTTTAGGTGCGGGTAAGGATCATCAGTGCCAAAGTACTTTTCCATGCTTGGGAATTGGTATTTTGGGGGCAATAGCTCTTCCTCCAAATCCAAGTCTACATCTAAGTTGACAGAATTAGGATCTAGCCCATGGTTTTTCATCGCAGTTTGCAGTTGATCCATTTGCTTTTTCATGTCTTTCATCCATTCTGGCTCCATTATGTCTGCTGGTGCTTTCCCTTTTTATGTCTTGCCAAGAACGGTTCTGGTTTCAGAATCTTCTTTACTAGCGGGCATCTTCCTTACTATTTGTCGCATGTCATCCCTGATCTCTTTCAGAAGTTCTTTCCTGAAGGATTCAAAATCAAAATTGGAGGGTCCTGCCATTCTATTTCCTTGTGAAGTGGTCTCAACTGTTCAAGTGAATCTTTGATGTCAGTGGGCCAAATTCCCTTTGATCTACTTCCTAACAAGGAGAGAGGCTAGGAAGAATGCATTTTTTTTTATTTTTTTCATTTTTTTTAAAAAGAAATTGTAATGTCATGTATGCATGAAATGTAGGTTCACCTTAACTTTTAAAGAAAGAAATAAACACATAACCTATTTACACATAAAATATAACAAACAAGACAAAGCTTTTCAAACGGTATCTCTACCCTTATTTCTTCCACACACATGTTCAACGGTGAGTTCCCTTTTCCTAGGATTGTTGGCCTGGTTTTGATTATCAGTAGGGGATAACAAAACTGACGTATGCAAGAAACTCTCAAGGCGATACGAACAAGTAGCAATTCCTTTGAATAAAGCTAAAGTCCACCTTAACGGGCCATAGTGGGCATGAAAGGCCCAACTTGATATAATCCATTTGTAATGGGCTTGGGCTTTATTGCAAGGCTTGCTAAATGGCATAAAAATACATGCATTTGGTAAAAATCCTGGTGGAAATTGCTAAGTCATTTCCATGAGCTGAGTCGAGGGTAAAAAGCTACGGCTCCCACAGCTATATACGTCCGTTACGTCTCCCCACTTAAGGGTCCGTACGACATGGATAAGTACATGCTATGAGTGGTAATAGGCGATATTCCACCACTAGGGTTGAGTGAAACACAGGTAGCAAAGTATGGACTATTACCGGTTTAATCAAGGATTGAAGTGCACATTGTGTGAAAATGTGTAGTGAATGCAATAATATGCAAAGGAAATATTTTAATAACCAAGGATGATAATTTACAAAACACAGGAATTAGTTTCTCTATCCCCAGTGGAGTCGCCACTGTAGGTGACGGGGTTTAGCGTGCGCCCAAGTGTTGGCGACCACTGCACTGTGCGAGCTCAAGGCCTGCTAGAAAATACGAAATATGTCTTAAAGCCTAATCGGAGATGGAGTCGCCACAAGGATAAAAACTGGGACACACCTATAGCAACTAGATTCCACGGAGGTACCCAAAAGCCATCATCAGAGATCGGGTTCGAAAACTGGGTATGGGCTTCGAATGCCCACCCAACCTTGCGGTTGGCCTCCATTTGTGTTTTATACTTTATTACCTTTGATTATTAAATTATTTCCTTGTTACTGTTGATTGCACACGCTTTCAATTTTATGAATTAATCTAAGTTTGCACATTAGTCCTGTTCGCTTGTTACCTTGGCATTTAAATCAAATAATGGGGATAAATATTACAATCATTCATTCAAAACAAATGGGGAATGGGATTAGGGATTACAATTCTTTGCACAATTATTATAATAATTAATCAAAACTCTACCTCTCAAGAACTACTTAGTACACTAATTACAAAGTGATTAAAAACCACTACAACCTACAACAAAGAGTGGTTAGTTTCATAGGAATAAACAAGGTATTCACAAGATAATGCAGATTAAATTTGCATAAAAATAGACATGAATATTCACCTAAACATAGATTATTTACTCAATTAAACCAACTATCATGGCAATCATACATAAAATTGAGGATATAAAGCAGTAAAAATGTATCAGAAACTAAAAATAAAACAAAAGGATACTGAAAATAAATACTAATTCATGCAGAGTTCTGGTGATGAGGCGTCGTCTCTTCACAGAGGCATCGCCTCTTGGCAAAGAGGCGGTCGCCTCATCAATGAGGTGTCGCCTCATTGATGAGACGGTCGCCTCTTCAAAGAGGCATCGCCTCTTTACAAAGAGGCGGTTACCTCATTGATGAGACAGTCGCCTCTTTGACAGACAATAGCAAACTTGCAGTTTCTTAAATCTTAAATAAATTCAAAGTAGATGCAAATAAACGAAGATTGATGGAAATAAACAAAGATTTACAGCTAATACTTAATAATTCACATATTATATCATGGATATAATCTCAAATAAACAATAAACAAATAAGAAAAACCAAGAAATGAAGGTTTATATAATATGAAGAACTTGAAGCTTAAAAATAAGAATCCTCACTGATTTAACCAAGTTTGCAAGCTCCTAACTAGGCCCTCAGAGGTTAGTTTTGATCTGAATTCCTTCTTGAATGCAAAAGTCTCTTTCTTCCTCTCAAGAAAATCAACTCTCAAGCTCTAAACTCTTTTTTTCTCTCTTCAAAAATGTCCTCTCTTTTTTCTTTCAAAAACCGTCCTCTCCCCTCAAAGCTCAGTCCTCAAAGCCAACCTCCTCCAAATATCAGCCTAAAAAATTCCTCCTTAAGCCTCCACCTTTCCTTTTTCCTCAATCCCAAAAATAAGCCCCAAGACAAAAGATCATCATTTCCCCCTCTTTTTCCCTTCTTTTCTGCCCTAAAAGTCTTATTTTCACATCCCAAAATCTCCAGGTGTATGTTTGTGGGTCCACACTTGTGTAATGCTGTCAAATTTGTGCATTTAATGTTGCATAGGTCAGCTGTAAAGAGGCGTCGCCTCTTCGTAGAGGTGTCGCCTTTTTGTAAAGAGGCGGTCGCCTCTTTGACCTTGACAGCTATATTTGGGCCAAAGTGGGCTTTTGGGCTTGGGTTTCAGTGTTTGGGCTCAGCTAGGTGTTTTAGGCTTAGATTTGATATTTTGGGCTTTCGAGTCCATTCTAAAGAAAGTTTCGAGTCTCTCTTGCATTCAAAATTCGTACAGTCTCATTACTGGGCTTTCGTTGCGGGCTGATCAAACCGAGAGTGTCTACAAATATGATTTATTTTCTAACTGCATCTATCAATATATTTTTTTGAAAATTAAAATATTTTTTATACAATATTTTATTCATATTTTTAAACCACCCGCACATTGCGCATATGTCTAGTATCTATATAAAGCTAAAGCAAAGAGAAATCATATATAAAGTGCCACCTAGGATAGAAGTTCATAGAAAAAGCCACGTATATTGTTAAATTATATTTTATTATTTTTAAATTTTAATAAAGGTAAAAATCTCTACTTCATTTTAAAAAATTATGTTTATCATATCTTTTTTTTTTTAAGGACTGTTTATCATATCTTTTAAATATTAAATTTTAACTAATTACTTCAAATATGATAGATTAAATAGATTAAATTCGTTAAATATGATAGATTAACTACAACTAAAACTCTATAAAAAATAATCCAGTCAAATAAAAATTTGAAAGTTAAATGTATATGTTTGAACAAATTAAATTATTTAACTACAACTAAAATTCTTTTAAAATTATTATTTAAGAGCAAGAGAAAAAGGAGCATACAGTGTTTTTGTTAGGTATTGACAGGTTTTCTTTATCCAATGAAATTTTTCGGAAAAAAAAAAGAAAAAAGAAAGGTTTTCTTTGTCCAATGGGAATTAATCAAATTAACAATTGTTGCTCATAGAGGTTGCAGAAGGTGAGAGACAAATTTTCTGAATTTTTTTTCTGAATGTTAATTTCTTTTCCTAATTTATTTTCTTATCATATTAGAATTTTCTTGTCATAAAATATTTTAGAATAGCAGACAAGTTGAGTTCTCTCTGTATTCTTAATGAGTTTGGCCAAATTTCAGGGGCATTAGTAAATTAGTCTAAGACCTTACTTATGCATGGATAATATGGGGTTTTGAGCATGTGCTCCTTTTCATTTTGCTACCTCTACTCTTGTATGGAAAGAAGCATATGCTTGCTTGTATTTATCATCATTACCTGTAAATTATTATTTGAAAGTTAGGCATTCTTAACACAAGCAAAAAGAACATCACTTACACTTAATGGACCTGAGACATGAATGAGATTGGCATGAATTATCGACTTTCAAGTCCACGGGAAAAAAGGATTAACGTGGCCTCACGATTATCCTTCATAGTATTAGAGGTCATGGATTAATTTTTTATTGCCGTGCCAATGAAAATTTTTTCTAAGTTAAAGAGAAAAATTATGAATTTTTGTATGAAGATGACGTAGACTATGTTGACATATGTTTTTATGGTTTCAAGCTCTGGATAAGTGCCAACTTGCAGACAATTGTTAGAAAGAACCAGAAAAAGCTCGATTCCACAGGTTCATTTTCTCTCTGTATTCTTATGTTATTCGTCTTTCTTTATTATTATGGTTGTTGTTATTATCAACAGAAGTATATCTACTGATTTTACATTTTAGGTCATTATTGTTAGCTTACAATCTATTCGTTTGCCAGTGGGAATGATGGAAACTAATCAATAAGGTAGTTATTAATTCATTTATAATTTAACTAAAAGTAAAACTCTATTAGCATAATACAAAAATTGATGTTTTTATTATTATATTAATTAACATTTTATTTAAGGTAAAAATTTGTAGTTATATTTTAGTTAGGATTTTCTACTAAATATAATAAAAATAATGAAATCTCAAATTTATATATTTTATATTATTATATTCACTTAGTATTTCATCAATGGTAAAAGTTCAAACACACTTTAAAATAAATTCTATTATAAAATAGAAAGGGACAAAATAAATATATCAAAAATAAAAATAAATAATTTTTCTGTTTACATATTTTATATCAAAAATATTTAGATAGTATTTGAGATAAAAGTATAAATATATACATTCGGAAAAAAAGAATTATTTATAAAACTCTACCAAAAACAGTAAAATTTAAAAATATTATTATATTTATTCTATGGTTATATTTAGTTAGTATTTGTATTTATCTTTACGTACTTTAAATTCAAATTTTAACTAATTTATGTGATAATAGATTAGTTAAATTAGATAAATATATAATTTAACTAAAAGTAAACTCTATTACCATAATATAAAAAATTGATATTTTTATTATTATGTTAATTAACATTTTACTTAAGCTAAAAATTTATAGTTATATTTTAGTTAGGATTTTCTACTAAATACATTCGAAAAATAAAAATAATGAAATTTCAAATTTATTTATTTTATATTATTATATTCAGTTAGTATTTCATCAATGGTAAAAATTTAAATACACTTTTAAATAAATTCTACTACAAAAAAAAAATGACAAAATAAATATATCAAATATTAAAAAATAAACAAATTTTCTTTTTACATATTTTATAGGGATTTTTTCAAAAATAGACCTGATTATATGTTAAGTGTAGTAGTTTTTTAGGTTGGTTTATGCATGTTTATGGTGTTTATTTTTATAATTTTTATTAAAATATGTTTATGTTTATGTTTATTTTTATTGTGTTTATTTTATAATTTTTATTAAAATTTAGCCATAGAAGAAGCATCAGTTGCAATGCTGAGGAAGGTGAAAGTCATGGAGAATATGGAAGTGCTAATGGGATGAGGCTTGTTCAGCTATTAATTGCTTATGCTAAAGTTGTGGCTTGTCGGGACAAGTCACATGCCTCAGCGTTATTATCTGAGCTTCGATCCAGTGCTTTAGTCTTTGGCTCTTCTTTCCAACGTGTAGCATCTTGCTTTGTCCAAGGCCTTGTCGATAGGCTGTCTATGGTTCAACCAATGGGGACAGTCAGTTTTGTGGCAGCAATGATGAACATAATGGACATTGCCTTAGATAAGAAATAAGAAGCCTTATGATTATATAAATAAAGAGGATGATGAGCAATTCTTTTATGACTTGGCTGTATTGGATTATTGGTTTTAATTCAATTTTTAATTGGTGAAATATGGGGTGAGATATGGGAAAGGAGACATGGTGGAATAAGTGAGATATAGGTGATATGGGTGAGATATGGAGAGAAGACATGGTGGTAGGGAAGGAGATATGGACTAGAGATGGGAAGATGTGTTGGAATATTATGGAATATGTTAGTATAAAAGAGGGAGGCTGGAGATAGAGAAGGGATATATGAAGAAACACAATAGGAGACAGAATAGAAATAAATAATAGGGATAAGGTACATTTTGGCCCCTGAAGTATACCTCGAGGCACACTTAAACACCTTAAATAATTTTTGGCTCACTTAAACTGCAAAATCAAGTTTTATTAAACTTTATGCCCCTGTGTTTAACAGTACCGTTAAATCAACTGTTAGTGGACCATATCATTGCCACATCACCCTATGGAAAAGCCACCTCCTCCACTCTTTTTCTTTTTCTTTTTCTTCTTCTTCTTCTTCTTCTTGTTAAATCGCATCCATAAATCTAATGGCCAAAAAAATAGTAACGACAACCTCAACCTCAACCTCAACCTTAACCACACAGCGTAGTGGTCTTGCTCACATCTCACAGCCTCCCATCGCGACGACGATAACGATGATGATGATGCAGCCTCCACCACTGAGTTCCACTTATGGAGATTGTGAGATAAACGACTGCGATGGTCCTAAAAAAAATCGTATTTTTAATGTGTGTGCATTTAAATTGCTGCGTGTTTGTATTCAAATATACATCTAAATTCTTTCTTCTTCTTGTGTTGATTCTTGTCAATTGCGGACATCAGCAAAGATAGGCTTGTAGAATGGATGGCTCTCTTGAAACTGGTTGAATGTGGTGGCTTCAAACTTGACTTCATTTGGAATCATCTGCAGCGAGTTACTCGTGCTTATTCATTGCAACAGCCTAATACAGTAACATGAAATTTGATAATGAAAACCCATCTTGATTTCAGCTTTCCCCATGAGGTTTTTTCCTTATACAAGGAAATGAGAAAATTGGGTGTTAAAAATGATAGCTTTACTTTTCCAATAATAAACAGAGCTGTTATTTCTCTTAACAGTGATGTAGTGTTGGGAAAAATTGTCCATTGTGATGCAATAAAATTGGGTTTTGGATGTGATCTGTATTTTTGCAATACGATGATAGAAGTTTATGCAAAGAGTGGATGCCTTTGGTATGCTCGAGAAATGTTTGATGATATGCTGCTCAGGGATTTGGTATCGTGGACATCCATGATTTCTGGGTATGTTTTTGAAGGAAATGGTTTAAGTGCTTTTGGATTGTTTAATAAAATGAGAATGGAGATGGAACCAAACTCTATGACTCTGATTGTTATGTTGCAAGCGTGTTATGCATATGATAGTATAATTAAAGGGAGGCAGCTTCATTGTTATATCATCAAGAATGGACTATTAATTGATGGGTCTTTGCAAAATTCAATTTTAAGGATGTACTAATATAACAGGTTGTGTCAAAGAAGTCGAATCTTTTACTTGTATTGTCCATGGTTTACATGTTTAACCCTGAAATGAAGCAGGCCTGGGACTATTGTGTAGTTGATTTGCTCATTTTAGGAACAATTATCAGATGGGCAGCGTCTACTATGATTCCGGTCATCACAGTCTTCTAATTCTTTACAACATCGTACAGATGCTTGAAGTGTGGTTCCATTGACATTGATGTGTTGATTGCTTTAAAAGCAAATATGATATACTTATGTTCAGTCTATTCAGTGTTGAGAACTGCTATTTATTTAGATTTTTAGGGCATGGATTTCTTTGGGACTAGTTTAAATTTTATGGCTTTTTGTCTTCTTGGGAGATATGTTGATGCATTTGTTAAGTAGAAGAGATTCCTAGTCATGTCCAAGCACAAGGGCTTGGCAATGGTTGCAGCGATACTTTTGAACTCCGATCATTCTGGAAATGTGACCAGAAAAGAATTGGATACAAGGTTGATGCAAGAACAGATGATGAACGGGACTGATGTGTTGAGAAGCATTTTTGGTGCAACATGGGAGCAGAGGCATGTGAATGAGAATGGAGTCTTGCATTATATGGGGATAATTATTGGATCAGAAAGTGTAGTCTCACGGATTGCTCATCTTGTTGAATCAGATCATATGGATGAAGGTTCTGCACATGAGTGAGCTTCCGCCATATCCAATTAGTGGACTTTTTTTTTAGAAAGAGTTTTTTTTTTTTGGAAAAAATTTTGGGCAAGAGTTTGTGAGTTTGCGTCTGTGTATATCGAAGGAAACAGCTTTTTGCTTCCCACGTGGCCCAACTTTAAGGGCAGTAACAGATATGAGGAGGCTGGAGTAGACAGACGTTAAGAGGAGGGCTTGGATGTCAAAAAAACTTGATTTTTCAGCTTAATTGAGCCCAAATTTAGATAAGGGGCTTAAGTGCACTTCGGGGTAAACATTAAGGGCCAAAATGTACCTTATCCCTAAATAATAATAAAAGAAAGTGAAGAGAATAGAGAGGAGAAGAAGGCTAGAGGAGTTTCTACCAAGAGCTGGAGATCAAGGGGTTTTTCTTTCTCTCTTCTTTACTTTTCTAAGTTCTTAATGTATTTTACTTTTGAATTTGAGAACATGATGAATATTATATTTAGCTAATTTTATTTATGTTAGGGATTGTTGAACTTATTTAATTTAAGTTGATTCATTTATTAGTTTTTCTTTTAAATTGCATTAAACATTCATTAAGCTTAATTGCTTATGATTTGGCCATTCATAATTGATTTTTTTAATTAAGGTTAATTATTAAGAAATATTAATCTTAAAGGAATATGAATACTTGATTGATTGATTTAAGTTTAGAGATAGCTTAATTCATTTCAATTTCAATTGGGTGTGCTTTTTAAGTAAAAGGTTGGAGTCCAGAAATCAGATAATGCACCCAAGCATCTCAACTAGGTTGACTCACTCTTAGCATTGACTTCATGCTTCTGTAGTCCAAAAAATATTATTAAATAAAAAGAAATAAGAATGTTTACAAAAGAAATGAAAGGCAAAGCCTCAATAAACTAAGCAAAATGATATCTAACTTTGCTACTATAATCGTCACATATTACAACATTACAAAAATCTGGGACTGAATCCCACCAAAGAAACCTTGAAGCTGTAATACCACACTTAGCAAGCAAGTTTGCAACCAAGTTACCCTCTCTAAAAATATAGGAAACACAAAAGCACATTTTAGAGACATAAAAAAGACACTGAGACCACTTCTGTCAAAATTCCCATGGAATATGCTTGGATTTGGTGCGAAACAAATGAACCACGCACATGGAATCGCACTTGATGAGTGCAAAAAGCTTCATGTTTTGATCACTCTAAACAAGATTATTAGGATAATTTTAGTTGCATTTTTTATTCATTGCATGGTTTTTATTTAATTTGATTAGGTTTGTTTTAATTTTAAGTAATTTGGTGTACTTTTCGGTCTCTAGGATGCAATGGAAAAGCTTCAAGGTGTTGATTAAAGTAAGTCCATGATGGGGAAGTTAAGACAAGCCAAACTCTTAAAGAAAAATTGAGTCTTGAAGTGAAGAGTGGTTGTACAGCCATGTGGAAATTTCGCACAGCCATACATTAAATGCGCATGGTCGTGCATGGAAGTGTACAAAACACACAGCCGTGCATAAAATCCATGCAGCCATGCACCTGCAACTGAAATTCAAAATTTGAAATTCAAGCAGAGTTGATCTTTGGGGATTCAAATATCTTCTGTTAGGGACACGATTTAGAGAGAGAGAGTTGGCTTTAAAAGGTGCAGAGCCACCTGAAAAAATAGAACAATCTTTACTTTAGTTTAATTTTTGTTATTTCAATTTCAAGAATCAAGCTAGAAATCTCTAGCTCTTTATTTTGTTTTAGTTTGGTGAATGTTTGAAGATTAAGAATAATAAGCTTCCATTCTACGGGGTTTCTTATTCTGTTTTACTTTATTATTTTCAATTTTAATTCAGTAATAATGGAAATGTTCTTCATTCATTCATTCTCTTCTCTTTTACTTAACATGTGTGGCTAGATTTTCTAGTTAGGGATCTTAAATTAATTCAACCATGTAATTACTTAGTTTAGACCTAAGTTTATAAACATAGTTCATTGGATGTTACTTTGCTTAATGTCTTCATAGGATTGATCACCATTTGATTGAATCTAGGCAACGAGACTTGATTGAGAAATAGGTTTCATTGAGAAAACAATTAATACCTATTAATTATCTATTTAGTTGAGAGACATTTAGATGATTAATAATGATAATGAGCTCAGACTAAAATTGATTATAGTGAATACTTGGTTAGTAAGAGCGATTAAATCAAGTCCTAATTATATTCAATTAATCATATGTTTACCTGAGAGGAAGATTTGTGATTTTTATGATTGCTCACATAAAGAACTATGCTTAAAATAACTTAGAGTTTATTTATATTTTTAGAGGTTGAATTGAGTTTAAGAACCCTAGCATTTCTTGATATGTGATTATTATTTCAGCTTTTAGTTATTTATTTTACTTTAATTCAAAAACCACTTTTCGGTGTCTAGACAAACAAAACATTTTGTGTTGCACAATATTCAAATTTCAATCCTTGTGGGATGATATTATTTTACTACATGCAGAATTCTGTATGCTTGCGGATTACACACACGTCAGCACTCAAGCCAAAGAGAATGACAACCGCAAGACCAAGCTATTTTGATAGCTTTTATAGCAGCAAGGAGTTTAGCAATAAAAGCGAAAGTGTGGCCATTACCAAACATGAAGGCACCGTGAGGCATACCTGTAGTTGTTCTGAATATTCCACTCAATCCAGAAGCTCTAGGCGAGCCTATAGCTGATCCATATGTATTAACTTTAACCCATTTAGTTGGAGGAGCACGCCAAATGATAGAAACAATGGTTGGAGCCTTTGTAGGAATTCCTCTAACTCGAAGCAAATTTAAAACATGCAGCTCATGAACTAAATTAAACATTGTACCAGCCTAAAAGTAATCCACTTCTTTAATCATACCCCATAAAGAATAAAGAGTAACATGAATGTTAGGAACCTCATTGTCAAAAATGATAGCATTCTGAACTCGCCAAATCAGCCAAATACCATTAACAATAGCAGTTGTCCATAAAGAGAAGAGTTGTGAGCTAAAAGAATGAGTTATAGCACTTCTGATCAGGTCTTGTAACATACCTGAAACCATTAGCGCTTTATCAAAAAGACTTGAAATAGTTGAAGAAAAGTTGTATCGGCTAAAAAGATGATCACCATCTTCATCGTGCGAATTACACATAAAACAACGAGAGGGGAAGATTAAACCTTTCTTTCGAATATTGTCATCCATGGGAAGGTATTTCAGGATGTCCCGCCAGCAAATCATTGATCGAGAAGGAGGAAGGAACTCCTTCCAAATAAAAGAACACCAAAGGAGCTGCATATGAGGAGAGAGCAGATGATTGTACACATTTTTTACTGAATGAACTCCTTCCAATTGGGTGTGCTTTATGATTTATTTATTAAACTTGATTAGGTTTTAATTTAATGAGAATTAGTTAAAGCCTTTTCAATTGATAGAAATAAATTAAGTAATTTTTACTTAAGAAAGATTAATTGCTATCATTTCCCAAGAATTGCAATAGAAAGAAAGACTAATTTCTTGTGATTGGCTTAATTAGAATATAGTGATACAATCCCTAACATCATTCTCATCATCGCTTGTTAAAATTTAAATTAATTGATTTTATTCCTTAGTTTCATTTTAGCTATTAAAAATTAGCAATTATAATTCATTTAATATTTGATTCTTAAACAAGTTAAAAATATAATTAATAGTTGGATAGACATTCAATCCTCATGGGATCAACTTTTAATTCTTCTATATTACTTGATGAACTCGTATGCTTGCGAGAGCAGATCAAGTTTTTAGCGCCATTGTCGGGGATTGAATAAGTTAAACAACATAATAGATTTTTTTTCTTGATTTAAATTATTTTTGTTTTAAATTTGGATATTTATTTTTTTCTTTTTCCTTCTGATTTTAATTAATTATTTTGGTGGATGCATAATACTCGAAGAACATGGACAGACCCTCTCATTTTTATTCCAGAACTTACATGGTTTGAAAGAGAGAATAGGAGGCATTCTTAAGAGGAATTGAGTACCATGGCAGAACAACAGGAAGAAGAAAGAACACTTTTGGATAACGCTTTTGGATTTTGCCATGCCAGGTCTAGATGGTACACGGTAAAATATTACAGGGCCAATAATTAATGCCAACAATTTCAAGATTAAACCGGCCTTACTTCAAATGATCTAGTCAATTGTTCAATTTTATGGCTTGGCAAATGAAGACCCTAATGCTCACATCGCTAATTTCTTAGAAATCTGTGACGCTTTTAAATGTAATGGGGTGTCAGATGATACAATTTGCTTGAGGCTCTTTCCATTCACATTGAAGGATAGAGCTAAGGCATGGTTGAACTCACAGCCACCAGCTTCAATCACTACATAGGATCTCTTAGCAAAGGCTTTTCTGGCAAAAAACTTCCCACCTGCAAAGACAACAAAAATTATCAAGGATATCACCACCTTTCAACAGTTTGACATGGAGTCTTTAGGTGATGCTTGGGAGAGATTCAAAGAATTGCTAAGGAGCTGTCCTTATCATGGTTGGCCAAGGGATGTGCTCATCCGAACTTTCTATAATGGTGTTACCCGATCTACTAGAGACCATTGATGCAGCAGTTAGAGGTTCTTTAATGCGGAAAATAGTTGAGGCTGCATTTGCAGTTTTGGAGGAGATGGAAAATAATAAATGTCTTTGGCCATCAGAGCATCAAAACCCACCAAAGCAAGGAGGCGAAATTGGGGTAGATGCATTGATTTCTCTTCAGGCTAAAATCATAGCACTTTCAAAGCAGTTAGGGGACCTCAACCAGAGAACATTAGTAGGACAACAATTTCACAGCTACCATGTGAAAATTGTAATATGGTAGGGCACTAAATAGGATAATGTTAATGTGTCAACAATAGTGTGTATGAAGATTCAAGCTTAGAGCAAGTCAATTTTGTTGGGAATCAATTTCAAGGAAAAGAGGGAAATAATCCATTCTCGAACACTTACAATTTGGGATGGAGAAATCACCTAAATTTTTCTTGGAACAATAACAACAATTTGATTCCCCAAGGCTTTCAGAACAACATGGCAAGGTAAGCACCTCTGAGTTTTCAATAATCCCATCAAAATCGCATGGCCTCAATGGAGAATAAATTGGATAAATTTTTGGAGGCTATGTCCAATAAAATAAGCCATCAAGATGAGAATAAGAAGCGGATTGAAGCCAAGTTTGACCAGATAACTAAAAATCATGCTTCCTCGATTCACAATATTGAGGTGCAGTTGGGATAGCTTGCTAATGCAGTAGCACAAAGAAATCAAGGGAATCTTCCAAGTAATACCCAAACAAATCCAAGGGAGTAGCTGAAAGCAATTACACTTAGAAGTGGTAAGAAGATAAGGTCAGGAGATGAGCTCAAGAAAGAAGTGGTAGAAACACAAGGCAAAGAATTTCAGAATGCTGGAAGGCAAGGAACAACAAGTAAAGGACAGTGATGGGAAAGAGCAACTATTTATGCTAAACTCACAGAATGATCAAAAGAGGTTTGCTAAGTTTTTAAATACTTTTAAAAAGCTTGAACTTGATATTCCTTTGCTGAAGCTCTTGCAGAAATGCCAACATACACCAAGTATCTTAAGGATATTATCTCCAACAAGAGGAGATGGGATGACAACCAGACTGTGGAGTTAATAGAAACTTACAGGTCTATCATCACTCGTAAAATACCAACTAAATTAAAAGACCCAAGGAGTTTTTGTCTTCCTTGTGTAGTTGGTGCTCAAGAATTTCCTAGGTGTTTATATGACTTAGGTGTGAGTATTAACCTTATGCCATTTTCTCTTTTCAGGAAATTACAGCTTGGAGAGTTGACTCCTACGAACATGACCCTATAACTTGTGGATCATTCTACAAAGAAACCATATGGGATCATTGAGGATGTTTTGGTTAAGGTAAACAAATTTATCTTTCCTGTGGATTTTGTAGTTTTGGATTTTGAAGAGGATAGCAAGTGTCCTCTAATTCTTGGGAGACCCTTTTTAAATACTGGGAGAGCCATTATAGATGTTTATGAGGGGAAAATCACTTTTAGGGTTGGTGATGAGAGTGTGGAGTTTGTGTTGCCTCGATTGATGAAGTACCCAATTGAAGAGGAGTTTTGCATGAGAGTGGAAGTTGTAGGTGAGTGTGTGAGGGAAGTGAACTTGAACAAAGAAATTCTTGATAAAAGTTTGGAATGTGAAGTAGATAGTAAACCCTCACAAGAAGCCACTTTTGTTAAGATTGAAATTTTAATACGTAGTGACAACCCCACTCCCCCATCTATTGTTAAACCACCCAAATTAGAGCATAAACCGTTACCTACCCATTTAAGATAAACCTTTTTAGAGGAGGGAAACACTTTACGTATTATCATTTCCAACAAGCTGTCCATTGAATAGGAGAAAAGGGTATGTGAGATAGTGAGAAATAGGGTAAATTCAATTGGGTGGCAAATTTTAGACATTAAGGGGATTAGTCCTTCAATTGTTATGCACAGATGATAAGTGCTAAAAATGATAGATTTTGAGCACTAAAAGTTGCATTTCATTATTAGAAATATAGGTTTTTATTATTTAAAAGCATGATTTAGGATTATTTGCATTAGGAGCTAGAATATTAGTCATTTTGTTATTTTATGCGTTGTTTAGTTTATTATTATTCTTTTTACATTGCTTGTGTGTTAATTTTTGTAGGTTCCATCAAGTTGGAACTCATTTTGAATGAAAGCAATGAAGACTTAAATCTAAGATCTCATTTGGCCACTAAAGAGGGCTAGAAATTGAAGATTGGAAAATAGAAGAGTGATACAACCATGTCACTTTACAGACACATCCGTGTCAGAGAGCTCAATATCCAAGTAAAGATCGCGCGACATAGCCGTGTCACTTTACAAACACACCCGTGTCACCTAGAGCTGCTGATTTTGGAAAGTTCTTTTTAGGGTGTTTTGGAGAATAATATAAAAGGAAGAAGTTTTATTTTAGAGAGGAGGCTCTGAATTACAAATTCCAAAGGAGAAAACCACTAAAAAACACAAAAGAATAACCCTAGAAGATCAAACAAACAAGAAGAGTGAAGATTGAAGATTCAAGAATCAAGATTAATTAATAACTATTTTCTTCTCCTTCTTCTCCTTCTTATACTTTTTATTATGGGTTTTTCTTGTGAATTTTTGGGGATTAATAACATTATGTTAGGCTAAAATTTTCTTTGTTAGGGATTAACAATTGAACATGATCTAGACTTTTGATTTAATGTACTCATTAGTTTTTGCATATTATGTTTATTGTTCTTAATGCTTGTTATTGCTTGATCACCAATGACATGATTTTAATTAGAGTTATGCATTAAGAGATGGTGATTCTAATGGACCTATAAACACAAGGTTAACTTAACTCAAGACTAGAGATAGATTGAGTTGATTAAATTCCCTTTTGAGTTGTGCTTCATAATTCATGATATTTATGTTTAGGTGTTTGGATTGCAATGAGAGTTGGGTCTTTATTACCTTGATTGATAATTGTGAATTTAAATTAATTAATGCTTAAGAGAGATTAATTAATGCTTTAGGAAGGCTTGGGATATGCATGGCTAATTGAGTAATAAATTTGGATAGCCTAGTGATTGTGAGGTAATTTAATTCCTAGCAATTTTCATTAATATAATTTGTTTATTAATTTTGTGGAATTATTTCTCTATCTTTGAAGTAGATTTCTTGAATTCATAATTTAGATTAATTTTACATACATTTATTTTTAGCCTTAGACAATAAGAGGTTGGTAAATAGGTGATTGGATCAAAATATCCGTGGGATGATATTTTTCTACTACTTGTCGATACCGTGCACTTGCGGTCACACACAAATAAGTTTTTAGTGCCATAGTTGGGAATTTTGATCTAACATCATAATTGATATGATTTCTATTGTATTAAGGCACCAATTCTTTATATTTTTGTTTTAAGTTTTTATTTTTATTTTTTGTTTTATAGAGTTGATTTTTGGTGTATGCGTAGTACCTGAAGATCTAGGAAGGAACCGTTTTCATATATACCAGAGCTTACTGGGTTTGAGAAAGATAATCGTAGGCATTCTCGAGAAGAGTCAAGCACAATGGCTAATGCAGGTGGAAATAATGTTGATATAAGGGTCTTATTGGACACATCTGTGCCGGGGTTAGGAGGTACACAACAAAACATCATAAGGCCAAACATTGAAGCCAACATTGTTTATATCAAACCAGCCTTGTTGCAAATGATACAATCAACTCTCCAATTCTATGTCATGCTAAATGAGGATCCAAATGACCATATAGGAAATTTTCTAGAGATATGTGAGACACTTAAATATAATGGCGTGTCAAAGGAGGCACTTTAACTGAGGTTGTTCCCTTTCACTTTAAAGGACAAGGCTAGAGCGTGGTTGAAGTCTTAACCGTCAGGTTCTTTCACTAATTGGGATGATTTGGCTAAAGCTTTTTTGGCAAAATATTTTCCACCATCCAAGACATCAAAGGTGGTGAAGGAGCTAACATCATTTCAACAATTTGATAAGGAGTCCTTGAGTGAAGCATAGGAGAGGTTAACAAATTTACAAAGGAGTTTTCCACATCATGGGCTACCCAAGGATGTGCTTATTAGAACATTCTATAACGGAGTCACAAGTTCCATAAGAGACTCCATTGATGATAAAGCTAGTGGGTTCCTGATAAGAAAGACAGTAGATGAAGCTGCATAGTTGCTAGAAAGGATGGCATGTGACAACTGCTTATGGCCCTCTGAGCGTGCTAATCCACCAAAATAGATAGGGAGACTAGAACTTGACACAGTGACAACCCTTCAAGCTCAAATAGCTACACTTACAAAACATATTGGTAACCTTACTCATAAACCCAATTCAGCCCCTACACAATTATCAGGTGAGTCTTGTAATTTATTAGGCTATTATAATAATGATTTTGGTGTTTGTGATGCAAGTATGATGGGAGATAGTCACATAAAGCAGCTGAATTATGTTGGGAACTAATTTTAAGGAAGGCAATCCAACAACCCATTCTCTAACACATACAATTCGAGGTGGCGAAATCACCCAAATGTTTCGTGGAGTAACAACAATAATGTGGCTACACCAACCTTTTCCAATAACAACAATTTCCCAAGGCAGTAAGCACCCCCAGGATTTCAACATCCACAGCAATATAGGATGGTTTCAGTGGAGAATAAACTAGATAAATTCTTGGATGCTATTACCAATAAGCTGACAAGTCAAGATGAGAACTAAAAGAGGATGGAGGCCAAATTTGATCAAATTGTAAAGAACCAATCCTCTTCAATCCATAACCTTGAGGTTCAGCTAAGCCAACTTGCTAATGCAATAGGGACAAGAGCACAAGGTAACCTCCCAAGCACTATAGAGTCTAACCTAAGGCAGTTGAAGGCTATCACTTTGCGAAGTGTTAGGAATTAAAATCTTAGGTTGAATTTGGATAGCCTAGTGATTGTGAGGTGATTTAATTCCTAGCAATTTTCATTAATATAATTTGTTTATTAATTTTGTTGAATTATTTCTCTATCTTTGAAGTAGATTTCTTGAATTCATAATTTATATTAATTTTACATACATTTATTTTTAGCCTTAGACAATAAGAGGTTGGTAAATAAGTGATTGGATCAAAATCTCTATGGGACGATATTTTTTTACTACTTGTCGACACCGTGCACTTGCGGTCACACACAAACAATAGAATCTACATGGAAGAGGGGAGTAGAGTTGTCACAGAGAGACAAAGGTGCTTCAATCCAAACATGAAGGAGGTGGTTAAGAAGGAGATTGTTAAGTTATTGGATGCAGGCATTATTTACCCAATTTCTGATAGTGAGTGGGTAAGCCCAGTGCAGTGTGTACTGAAGAAGAGTGGAATGACTGTTATGGAAAATGAAGCAGGTGAGCTAATTTCGAAAAGGATGGCTGATGGGTGGAGAGTGTGTATTGACTACCGAAAATTGAACTCAGCCATAAGGAAGGACCATTTTCCTCTCCTATTCATTGACCATATTGGAGAGATAGTAGGGCATGCATACTACTATTTCCTGGACGGTTATTCAAGTTACAACTAGATTTTTATTTTTTTCAGAGGATTAGGAGAAAACGACGTTCACATGCCCACATGGGACTTTTTCTTACCGGCACATGCCCTTCGGACTTTGCAATGCACCAGCTACTTTTCAGAGGTGTATGACAGCAATTTTTTCTTATCTCATTGAGAACATCATAGAGGTATTTATGGACGACTTCTTTATTTTTGGTGATTCTTTTGAATTATGCTTATCTAACCTTGATAGGGTCTTAAAAAGATATGAAGAGGCTAACCTTATTCTTAGCTAGGAGAAGTGCCATTTTATGGTAGAGGAAGGGATAGTTCTTGGTCACAGTATTTCGAGTGCAAGCATAGAGGTAAGCTGAGCTAAAATAGAGATCATTAAGAAATTACCAGCTCCAACAACAGTTAAGGGAGTTCGAGGATTCCTAGGACATGCGGGTTTTTATAGGGATTTCATTAAAAAATTTTCTTTAATTGCTAAGCCTTTAACCCAATTGTAAGTTAAAGTTGCTCCTTTTATATTTAATGATGATTGTTTAAATGCTTTTCATAGATTGAAGGAGGCTTTGGTTTCAACCCCAATTATTTCATCTCGGGATTGGGCACTACCTTTTGAGATCATGTGCGATGCTTGGTCAGAGGAAAGATAATAAGCTTCATGTCATATACTACGCAAGTAGAACTCTTACAGAGGCCCAATTGAATTACACCACAACCGAGAAAGAAATGTTGGCAGTTATTTTTACCGTTGATAAATTCATGTCTTACTTGCTTGGTTCAAAAGTTATAATCTTCACTGATCATGCAGTAATAAAATATCTCTTAGCCAAGAAGGATGCAAAACCATGTCTTACTCGTTGGGTGTTACTTTTATAAGAGTTTGACTTGGAGATTAAGGACAAAAAAGGTTTTGAGAATGTTGTAGCTGACCATTTGTCCAGGTTAAAAAGTTACAAATAAGTGAGGCAAGAAGAGGATATCAATGATGAATTTCTTGATGCTTTGTTGCTAGCGGTTCAACATTTTAGTGCTCCATAGTTTGCAGACATCGCCAACTACTTAGCATGTGGAGTGTTACCACAAGAATTCTCCTATCAACAAAGGAAACGTTTCCTTTATGAGGTGAAACATTATCTGTGGGAGGATCCATTTCTCTACAAGATTTGCGGAGATGGGCTGATTAGGAGGTATGTTCCTGAAATTAAAATGTTGGAAATTTTATCTCATTGTCATGATTCTGCATATGGTAGGCATTTTGGAGCAACAAAATTTACTGTAAAGGTGTTAGAAAGTGGGTTTTTCTGGCCTACTTTATTCAAAAATGCCAAAGAGTATGTGGAACACTGTGATAGATGTTAGAGACATGGGAATATCTCTAAGAGGAATGAAATGCCACTCACGTCAATTCAAGAAGTAGAGATTTTTATCGTTTAAGGATTGGATTTTATGGGTCCCTTTCCATCATCTTTTAGGAACCGATATATCTTGGTTGGGGTAGACTATTTGTCTAAGTGGGTGGAAGCCATTCCGTCACCTACAAATGATGATAAAGTGGTGATAAAATTTTTTAAGAAATTGTTCAACAGATTTGGAGTACCTCGAGCTGTGATTAGTGATGGAGGCTCGCACTTTGAGTCATTACTCAAGAGGTATGGAGTTCACCACAGAGTTGCTACCCCATATCAACCTCAAACTAGCGGTCAAGTGGAGGTTACTAATAGGGAAATTAAGAAAATTTTGGAGAAAACAATGTGATCTTCGAGGAAAGATTGGGTGTCTAAGTTGGATGATGCTTTATGGGCATACCGCACTGCATATAAAGCTCCCATAGGTATGTCTCCTTATAGACTAGTCTTTGGGAAAGCTTGTCATTTACCGGTGGAGCTTGAATGCCGTGCTTATTGGGCCATCAAAGCATTGAATTTTGACATAAAAGCAGCCGGTGAAAGACGGTTGTTACAGCTCAATGAATTGGATGAGCTTCGATTTCAATCATATGGGAGCACCAAGCTCTTCAAGGAGAAAACAAAACGGTGGCATGATGCTCATATCCTCAAGAAGGAATTCAAAGTTGGGGATCTTATTCTTTTGTTTAATTCTAGATTGAAGTTGTTTTCGGACAAAGTTAAGATCGAGGTGGAGTGGTCCATTCAAGGTGAAACAAGCTTTCTCTCACGGTGCACTTAAACTTATGAATTCCAAAGGAGAGTATTTTCGAGTAAATGGATAGAGGTGCAAACTATATCGATGAGGACTAATGCCCAAGGAAAAGGAAATTCTTTTCCTTCAACAGCCTCAATGAACAATTCTAGTTTTGGTCATGCTAGAGACCTAAAAATTAGCATTTTATTTTATTTTGTTCATTATTTTCTTTCTTCATCTTTAATTTATATTGTTCAATGCTAATCTTTTGTCTTTTGAATTTAAGTTGTTTTAGCACGAATAAAGATTTAATAATTTGGTGCTTTGGATTTCTTGTAGGTATAGTGGTGAATTGAAGTGCAAATTTGGTTATAAATTTGGCGAAGTTAGTTTTGGCCAAATATGCTTAAGACATTCACAATTTAGCATTTTATTTCATTTTATTATATCATTTTATTTCTGATTTTTATTATTTATTTTCTTTGTGTGATTTGTTTTAGAACGCTCAATAATTTTTAATAAATTTAATAAGTATGTTTGTGTGTTTCTTTCAAGATTTAATAGGAAAAATAAGCAATTCAAGTTAAGTATGTGAGAGATTTTCAGTCACCATAGCAGCCTTGCTGCCATCGCAGTCTCGCCAAGCGTTTAAGCCACCATTCTGTCACGATAGAACTCATGCTGCTATCACAGCTTTATGTGTTGATGACACTGTACTATACAGTGTCACCATCACAGCAAGCCTTCAATCGCAGCCTTAAGACCTCCTGAGATGCCTAGTATTTCGGTCACCATACCAGTCTTGTTGCTAGCGTAAATCTGCGAAGTTCATATCAGCTTGGTTTTTAGGGAAAGAGATACACTATCATAATTTCAAGCTCCTGAAGTACATTGAATTTTCAGGGTTAAAAGTGCCCTCGCCAACACCTCCTTCTTCACCAAAATCACCATCTTAGGAGAGTTTTTTTTTCACTTTCTCTCTTTCTTTCTTTATTTCTTTAATTATCTTTTTTTATTTATTTTGTGTGTCACGTTTACATTTCACATTTAGGGCAATGTAAAATTTAAGTGTGAGGGGGTGCATTTTGGTGCATTTTGCATAGGCATGGCATTTTGAGTCAATGGAAATTCATGTGTTTTATTTTACATTTGATGTGTTTTGTTTTATTTTTATTTAGTGCATTATGTTCATGTATAGGGTAGAAGTATAATCAATTCTCCCATAACTTTGATGCTTGCAATTTATCAATCTCGTGAGCTTAACACATTGGTATAGTTTTCCTTATTAATTGATTTAATCTCCATTTAATGTTTGATTTAAGTTTCTAAAGCATTATGAGAAATTTGTGGTTAAGGACATATTTTTTTTTTATACTTTAATGAATCTAATGCTTACTCTCTTTTTGAATGCGTATATATGCATAATTTAAGAGGAAATAAACAAGTTTGCGGGTTAGATAGCTTGAGTCATTGGAATTGCTTGGAATTGACATTTTAAAAAAAATTTGCTGTGGAATGGAGCTAAAATCTTTTACTCAAATTTATAGATGCTCCTTTACTTCAATGCTCATCAAAGAGTATAAGTATCCTAAAAGGACCTTTCGGAGGGTTCCACACTAAGTAGTGCAGGAAAGGCGGGGAAATTTTGACAATTGGAACATCCACAAGCAAAATTATTATTAAAAAAAAAGGTCAAAAATAAATCTTCTTTGTGTCTTGTAAAGGTAGTTCTAGTAAAACAATTGTCTGGCTTGTTTTCTTTCTTTGTGAATCTTGATTATGTACATTTTTATATTCAACGAGAGAGTTTCCTATCCGCTCGATAATTTTTATATAAGTTCTTGATCATGAGTTGCTTGTTTTGTTTTTATGATTTAAATCTTATATTAAGTGGAGATTTTGTTAATGATTTATAAACCGAGTTCGTGTTGTTGATACGTATTATTTTCATTTTGCTTGAGGACAAGTAAGAAGCTAAGTGTGGGGGTATTTGATTATATGTTAAGTAATTTTTATTAAAACATGTTTATGTTTATATTTATGGTGTTTATTTTTATAATTTTTATTAAAATTTAGCCATAGAAGAAGCATCAGTTGCAATGCTGAGGAAGGTGAAAGTCATGGAGAAGATGGAAGTGCTAATGGGATGAGGCTTGTTCAGCTATTAATTGCTGGTGCTAAAGTTGTGGCTTGTCGGGACAAGTCACATGCCTCAGTGTTGTTATTTGAGCTTCGATCCAGTGCTTTAGTCTTTGGCTCTTCTTTCTAGCGTGTAGCATCTTGCTTTGTCCAAGGCCTTACTGATAAGCTGTCTATGGTTCAACCACTGGGGATAGTCGGTTTCGTGGCACCAATGATGAACATAATGGACATTGCCTTAGATAAGAAAGAAGAAGCCTTATGATTATATAAATAAAAAGGGTGATGAGTAATTCTTTTATGACGTGGTTGCATTAGATTATTAGTTTTAATTCAATGTTTAATTGGTGAAATATGGGGTGAGATATGGGAAAGGAGACATGGTGGAATGAGTGAGATATGGGTAATATGGGTGAGATATGAAGAGGAGACATGGTGGTAGGGAAGGAGATATGGACTAGAGATGGGAAGATGTGTTGGAATATTATAGAATATGTTAGTATAAAAGAGGGAGGCTAGAGATAGAGAAGGGATATACGAAGAAACACAAGAGGAGACAGAACAAAAAAAAAATAATAATAAAAGATAGTGAAGAAGTAGAGAATAGAGAGGAGAAGAAGGCTAGAGGAGTTTCTACCAAGAGTTGGAGATCAAGGGGTTTTTCTTTCTCTCTTCTTTACTTTTCTAAGTTCTTAATGTATTTTACTTTTGAATTTGAGAACATGATGAATATTATGTTTAGCTAATTTTATTTATATTAGGGATTGTTGAACTTATTTAATTTAAGTTGATTCATCTATTAGTTTTTCTTTTAAATTGCATTAAGCTTAATTGTTTATGATTTGGCCATTCATAATTGAATTTTTTTTTTGAGATAAAATAGACCTTGCATTAACACACAGAAGAATCATACAAGGCATTCTCAATAGCTTCTCTTAGGAAAGAGGAAGTCCATGATTGAGAAGATCTAACAAAATTAAAAGAAATCTAAGTTAGAGAATGTGCCACCTTATTAGCAGAGCGGGGCAAATAACAAAATGAAAAGGATGTAAAATTAGAACATAAGGATAACATATCCAAAATAACTAGTCCCATGGGAGTGAGATCAAAATTAACAAAAATGCATGCGTTGTGTAAGTGATAGGCAATCTGATTCAAAGATAACCTGATCAAACTACATAGAGACGGCCAGTTGAACAGCTACAAGTAACGCTTTTGCTTCTGCCATTTCTGGGTCCAACAGGACTTCTTCATGGATCGTCTTAGCAATCAACAACCGACTTTCGCTATTTCTCGCCACAATGCCCATACCAGAACCCATATTTAGCTTTAAAGCAGCATCTGAATTAAATTTTATAAACTCTGGGGCTGGAGGGGTCCATTTTTGCGGTTGTGATATGACTGATATTTCCTTTTCGTTCCTATTAGCAATCTCATAAATAATTGATTTTTTAATTAAGGTTAATTATTGAGAAATATAATTAATCTTAAAGGAATATGAATGCTTGATTGATTGATTTAAGTTTAGAGATAGCTTAATTCATTTCAATTTCAATTGGGTGTGCTTTACGATTTATTTATTAAACTTGATTAGGTTTTAATTTAATGAAGAATTAGTTAAAGCCTTTTCAATTGATAGAAATAAGTTAAGTAATTTTTACTTGAGAAAGATTAATTGCTATCATTGAAACCCCAATAATTGCAATAGAAAGAAAGACTAATTTATTGTGATTGGCTTAATTAGAATATAGTGATACAATCTCTAACATCATTCTCATAATCGCTTGTTAAAATTTAAATTAATTGATTTTATTCCTTAGTTTCATTTTAGCTATTAAAATTAGCAATTATAATTCATTTAATTAATATTTTATTCTTAAACAATAAAAATAGAATTAATAGTTGGATAGACATTCAATTCTCATGGAATCGACTTTTACTTCTTCTATATTACTTGACGAACTCGTATGCTTGCGAGAGCGGATCAAGACCAAAAACCAAAATTATTATCAAAAGCCGCATTGACCAAAAATATTTTCAAAAACTAACTTTTCGTAACTTTTTTCTTTCAAATATGGACTACTTTCCTTTCCTCTCTTATTTTTAGGATATGTCTTCTTTTTTTCCTCAATAATTTTTTATCAACATTTTTTTCTACTTTCTTCATTTTTTTTCCTCAACATTTTTTTTTTGCTAAACTTTTTTTTTCTATTTTTAAGGTATTGTTTTTTTATCAATATTTTTTTGCTCAATATTTTTTATGCTCAAAATTATATATATAGTTGACAATATCAAAATTTTTTAATCCGATCATAAGCAAATTTATGTTTTATTAATTATTGTAGTCGTTGCTAACTTCAGTTTCCTGTGGGCGATGTCTTCTAAATTTGCACGTTGTGATTAAGCAAAACGTGCATGGCTGCTGTTCCAATCTATCTTTCTTACACCGTTATTGAACCCTTCTCATCTTTTGGGCTATACACGTACCGTAAGCAATCACAAGTCAAGAAACAGCTCTTTTCACATCAATAATGCTCTTTTGGACTTGGAAGTAGAAGTGGGCAACCATTTTTTTAATTAATTAATTAATTATCCAGTTGGTTAATTTAGCTTCAAATTTAGAGCTGGGGTATATACAATATGAACATCTTTTGACTGTTCTTCTATATGGATAATTAGTAACTTGATCAAGTCCTATACAAGCTATTCAGAGTCATCAAAATTGAACAATAGTTGGCTGTGGCGGCTGTAGGGATGTAGACCACCCTTCAGGATCTTATTATATAGGAAAAATTACACAATTGGTGTGTGAACTTTTTAAATTTTGCTATTTTGGTGTTCAGATTAATTTTGTTAATGATTGAGTGTATGAACTCCTTATTTTTGCCTCAGATCAGTGCTTCTGTCTGGTGAGTGGTGGCTTGAATGATGAGTTAACTGCAGTGGGCCCTATTTTCTCTATGTATGCTGCCACATCATGTGCCATGCATGCAAGAAAGATAAATTCACGAAAATAACTCTAAATCCCCTCCTTTAAACTCTTCTCTCCTAAGCTGAAATCTCCTCTCCTCGTCAAATTAGGATTTCCATCACCGCCGGTTTGCACAAGAACGCCGTAAAAATCGACGGAGCCAGAAGAACACCAAGTGTTGGTCAAGATCATGAGAGGGCGGAATGTGTTGGAAGCAATGTCATAGAAAACAGAGTGGACGGTGCAATCGAGCTGCACGACTTCATCGTTGAAGCGACATTTGCCGAACGGGAGAGAGATGTTAGAGAGGCCAAAATCTGTGCGATCAAACATGATGACTTTCTGTTTTTGAGGACTTGTTAAGTGCATGGCTAATATGCCTATGCTGTCTTGAGCCCATCTGCCTCCGCTGCCTCCTGCTAGTGTTCTTATTATACAGAAATAAGATTGGTCGAGGTAAGGGAAATTTTGTGATGCGGAGTGTAAAGAAAACGAAAAGAAGTGCAAAGATTGTGACAAAAGATTGGTTCTTGATCATGATCGCCATTCTTGAAGCTGCAACGCTCTGTTTCTTATTTCTTTGGTGAATTAAAGATGGTTAGCAGCTCTCGATCTTGGAGTTTTTTATGCGGGTAGTGAACAGATTTGGGATGGGGTTGGCTCATTTCCTGGGTATATAATAATGGCGATAGAGATGTTTTCCCAACTCCGCCGCTCAAGATTTGATAGCAATTGTTTTAGAAAGTTTTTTTTTTTTTTTTGCCCTAATTGCTTTCAGCCTTTTTTTCTCTCTTCTTTTTCACGGCTATTGGTGTATTCTTTGTCTTCTTTACTGGTTTATTTTGCATCTACCTCATAATGCCCGTTTCTGTTTATAGTCATCTCAAGCTGCCTCACACCGTTTCAGATATTCGCTTGCTCAAGTAATCCCTTTTTTTCATAAATTTAGTTTCCTTTTGCTGAATTATTTCTGGGTACGGTTTGTGAAATTTTTGTCCTTTATGATATTTGTGATGAATTTTTTTTGTTTATTATTAGATTTCTTTTCTGGGTTTCGTGTAATGTTGATCCTTGACTGTGAGGTATTGCTAGGATTGTGCAAATAAATTACATGAGCAAAGATTTTAATGGTTGAATGTGGTGGAATTTAGAAATTGGATTTTTTTTTATCATTCTGTCTTTTCTGGGTTTTGTGCCTTCTAGCATTAACTGTGATATTGGTGTGGAGAAGGTTCTTTTTTTTCAGATCCATAAACAGAGAGGTACAACCCCAAGAGGTTGACCTATGAGGAAAGAAAGGCTAAGTTGATTGAAAGGTTGAACGCTCTCAACTCTGCTGCTGGCGACTCCGATGATGAAGACGATGAGTGAACTTTGATATAATTTTGACCGCTTATCTAGAGACCAAGAATTTGATGTTTATTTTTTTTTCTTTTTGTGGTTCAATGTGAGGAATAGGCTAAGGATTAGTATTCTTTTTTGTTGTGAAACACTGTTTTAATTTTTTTGCATAAATTGAAATTTCTTCTTTGTTGCAAAAAAAAAAAAAAAAAAAAAAAAAAACATAGGGATGTTTAGGTACGGTGTTGTGTGATTGAAATGTTGTTCTTCTTCTCTCCTTAATTGTTTTTTTTTTGGTTCAAAAACAAATAAAAAAAAGCCATGAGGGCATTTTCATCAATTTATCTTTCTTGCATACATGGCACATGATGTGGCAGCATACACAGAGAAAAGTGGGGCCCACTATAGTTGACTCATCATTCAGGCCACCACTCATCGGTTAGAAGCACTGATCTGAGACAAAAATAAAGAGTTCATACACTCAATCATTAAAAAAATTAATCTAAACACCAAAATAGCAAAATTTAAAAAGTCTAGACACTAATTGTACAATTTTTCCTATTATATATAAGTTGATGATCACCTTGCTCTCTTATAACCATATCTCTCTCATTTCTCCATTCTCTTTTTTTGTATATATTAAAAGGAGAAGCAGGATGCCCTCTTTCACCACGTTGTGACACTTGGCAATAAAATATGTCATATTATTACAACATTTGTTTTTTCCCAATTAAACACTTCAAATTCTCATATAGTTAATAAAAAAAAGGTGCCATTTCAATTTTTTAAAAACAACGTTTCAAAAAAAAAAAAAAAAAACTATTGAAAAACTAACACCTATTTAGTAAACAACCATTAAAAAACTAATGGACACCTATTTAGTAAACAACCACAACCTTCTCTCCAATTTTAGGAACTTTTATTCCCACATTTTTTTTCTCT
The DNA here is from genome assembly GCA_949634005.1 of Mallotus japonicus. Lineage (NCBI taxonomy): Eukaryota > Viridiplantae > Streptophyta > Magnoliopsida > Malpighiales > Euphorbiaceae > Mallotus > Mallotus japonicus. The sequence goes on from CATIWK010163186.1 coordinate 28,634, forward strand.
TTTATCCTCTCCTCCTATGATCATAAACAATAACTATGATCAAAGAAGAGGGCTATTTGAAAATTTTTCATCTTTTTTCAAAAAAATAAATGAATTTTTTCCTTTCTTTTTAATGTTTTGAACTTGAATTCTAACGAAAATTTAATGAAAGATATATTATTTTGTAGAATATTCTTTTACATTAATAAAGTATTTATATCAATGAAATAAAAAGTTGTTAGAATTATTTAAAGTTATTTAATTTCTCCAAAATAGATAGTAATATTTTGTTATATTTTATGTTTTTTATTAATTTTTTCTCCTATATATACATTTTGGTATCCATTATATTTATAGAATTTAAATTTTTCTAAAAAGAAACAAAAGTTATAACAAATAAAGGATTAAGTTGTTATTATCAGAATTTAATGAAGATTGCTTAACATTTTTTAAATTTTTGAACAAATTTTATTCATCAAGTTCAAGTTTAATGAACATAATACATAAATAATTTGTAGTTTTTATTATATAAAAATATTTTTTAATAAAATTATATTAATTTTGTATTGGTACATAGCAGATTAATTATTTTTGCGCATAGCGCGGGATTTCGTCTAGTTTTTTTTTTTTTTTTTTTAATGAGAATTGCAACAAAGATCCACTGCTTTTTTGGTATCTCATTCTTTGCGGTATTTCTTAATTATTTTTAAATATCTTTATTATTTTAAAAAAAATTATTTAAAGACATCCACGTTTAATAATTATTTTCAAAATTTTATTTTTATTATATTACAAAAATTAATTTATTAGGTCAAAATATGTATATTAAAATCAATAAAAGTTGTCTAATGTCAATAAAAGTCATAAAAATCTTTTAAAATAAAGTCTATAAAAATCATTAATAAATTCATAAACTCTATAAAAGTCTTCAAAACTAAACTCTATAAAAGTCATTAAAAAATCTATAAACTCCACAAAAATCATTCACTTAAAAAATCTATAAATATTTATAAAAGTCCTAATTGAATACCCCTCGGAGAAAAAGCAAGGTGATGACTTTTGTTTACTCTCCATTCCAAAAGCAAAATTTCAAAAACGCGTGCATGTAAAGTCAAGTCTCCACATTTCAAGACTTGGAAGATTTTCTGTTTCTTGGTTCATTTAATTGACTTGGCAGTATCAATGGTCAAGGACAAGAAAAAAAAAATGCCCACTTTCTTATTTACTTCAACAAACAGAAACAAGAAGGAAATGATGGTAAACAGGCTCATTGACGAATTTTGTCAAACATATAGAATACGTTACGGTAAAGCAAACGTTGCCGTCAAGGAAAAATTTACATTTTTTATTATATATAAAAGTTTATTAAAAAATACTAATATTGAAATATATATATTTAATATTTTAGTCACGAGTGTAAAATTTTTTTTAGCATACGAAACAGGTATTTATTTAGTATATAAATAGACATGTATTCCAGTAAGAGTACGATTTTATTCTTTCTTTGTTGCTTGTTCTTGAACTTATAATTATTTTAGTCTTATAATTTTTAGTTTCTAATTTTATCAAAAAGTAAATTCTCATCCGTCCTTAACTAGACTTTATAGTACCAAAAAGAAGTATGTTCTCACAACAGAAAAATTCAAGAGTTACCAAGGAATTTTGGTAGAAAGGCATCAAAAGTTTTAAAGTGTTTTCATAGTAATCATAAAGAAAGATCGAGGTAAAAATAAAATATTAAATCATTTGAATTATGCATTCAAAAATAATTATAAGAAAGACATAAACAAGCTCAATTTAGTGCCTGTTTGGCATTGTGGTTGTGGAAGATGCCAAATCAATATAACAAAGAAGATGCCACCAATCACCCAAGTAATGCTCCTGTAACTTGGAGTATTTGGAAACACCACATATATACCTGTGACAAATGCCACCACCATCAATATTGTGGCAATGACTGTAAGCACAAAATCCATGAAAAATAATCAAAAAAACTTTCTCTTAATTCCGTTTTTTATAAGCAATTTCGAATATTATTGAATTTGAGGGGAAAAACCATAAGATGAGAGGGTCCTCAAGTGATGAAAAAATCCCCACCTAAGAACTAAGCAAAAAGGAACATAACAAAACCAAAAATGAAACAAAACCACAACCAAGAGATGATGTGTGTAATATTTACATATTTTCTAAGTTGAATTTTAATGACTTTTGAATTAATAAATAATGTTATTTGAGTGGAATTTAAGTTTAAAGCATATTAGTGTTAGTATTTTAATTAGGATTTTATTGTTTAAAGCACATTTTAAGGAATTTTTGTATAATATTAATTTGTTAATTTATTTTCCCTTTCTGTAGTTAAGTTTAAAGTGGAAATCCAAGAAGAATGAGGATTTGTGTCAACAAAACATTTCAACATGGCTTGTGCCAAGCCATGTGCCACGTTGTGTGGTTATCTGCCAAGCTAGAAGGAAAGGAAACATTTCAACATTACATGTGGGAAGGCATGACTCAAACCATGTGCATGCCCCATATAACGTGACACAACATGTGACATGGCTTGTCCAAGCCATGTTGAAAATCAAAATGGGCAAAGTAAGATGACATGCCTTCGTGAAGCCGTGTGACAATCTGCAAATTCAAAAGAAGAGAAGACAATTCGACACTCCTTCATCATGCCATATCTCCAGCCGTGTGCTCATCCGGATCTCAATTTGCAATATGACATAAGATGCAATATGGCTTGTACAAGCCATGTCAAATAAAAAAGTGTTTTCTTGCCCGAAAAGGAAGAGAATTTTAAGGGCTTTCAATTTCTTTACTTGGTGGACTCTATAAAAGGAGGGTTATGAGAAGCTAGAAGGGATCTTTTTTTTCATCAATTGGCGGCTACAAACCAGAGCTAAATGAAGATTGAAGAAGATTTATGCAAGGATTCAAGAAGATTTATTTTTATTTCTTCTTCACCTTTTATATATTTTAATTATGTTTGTTTGCTTTGCCATAATTATGCGTGGCTAAATTTCCATTAGAGTTTAGGTTAGGAGTAACTATTCCATAATGTGATTGAACACAAAAGTTTTATTTATTTGATTTTTAGTTAATTCTATGTGTTGAGCTTAATGTCTTGTTATCATTCCAGGCCTATTTGATTGCATGTTTATGGGTAAATTCACCAACTAGAGTTAGGGAAATTTATTAGCTTAAGACTCATAGGACTTAGACCACTCGACTATGAGAGTAGGCGACCTCTACGGGGAACCATGACAGTAGGCAGGGGTCAACGGTGGTAAATTCATTATTAAAGAGCTTAATGAGTTTTGATTAACTTCTTAATCACAAGAGTAGGTTAAACTTTAATCTTTTCATGCTTAATTGAACTCGAGAGAGTCTTTAGGTATTTTAGAACAATTACCCTTAACTGAAATCATTATTTTATTTGTCAATGTGGTCATGATCGGATTCGAATAGTGAAACTAAACCTAGGCTCTAAGCTTTTTATTATTTGATTACAATTAAATTATATTGCTTTTTTTTTTTGCAAAATTCACTTTTATTTAATTTACTAGCTGAGAGTATAAGTAAAAATATTAGTACTCAATATATAGTCTTCGAGGGAACGATATTTTTTATGCTACAATTCACGATCCGTGCGCTTGCTGGTTTTGAACGTAACAAGTTTTTGGCGCCGTTGCCGGGGACTAGCAATATTGATATTAATTTAATTTTTACTTCTCTTAGACTAGTATTTCTTTTCTTTTGACTTACTTGTTTTGCTGATTGATTTTTTAGGCGATTTTTGCTAGTTTATGAACACTCAATCTAAGGGGATGAACTTAGAGAAGATCAACCTTGAAATCAAGAAATCGTGCAAGAAAAACCGAAAGGAAAAGTGCGAGAAAGACAAGCAAAAGATGGCTGAAAATCAAGCGGCAGAACCAGCTAAGAATCGTGCTCTTCAAGAGTACACGATGCCTAATCCAGGAGATACCCATAATAGTATTGTGAGACCTACTATTGACACCAACACTTTTAAGATCAAACTAGCAATTATTCAAATGGTTTCACAATTCTAATTTGGAGGTCTCCCAACTGAAGATCCTAACGCCCATTTAGCCCAGTTTTTAGAGATTTGCGACACTTTTAAAATGAATGGGGTTAGTAGGATGCAATAAAATTTAGGTTATTCCCTTTCTCTCTGAGGGATATGGTTACATTCCTTAGCATCGCAGTCCATTACCACTAGGACAAGTTGTCAAAGGAATTCTTGGGCAAATATTTCCCACCAGGCAAGACCGTGAAATTCAGGCAAGAGATTACAAGTTTCACCCAACACAATGGTGAATCTTTATATGAAGCATAAGAGTGGTTCAAGGATTTGTAATGTCAATGTCCTCACCATGGAGTTCCACAATGGCTACTCATTCAGACCTTTTATCAAGGACTCACCGAGCCAATGAGAATCACCATTGATGTTACTGCTCAAGGTTCATTTATGAGCAAGACACCCGAAGATGCTTACAACCTTCGTAAGATTATTTTATCCAATAACTACCAATGGTAAGGAGAAAGAAGCACCCCAAGGAAAGTCACAGGATTGTATGAGGTGGATGGGTGGAATCTTCTTAATACAAAGATTGACATGCTTACCATGAAATTAGAGGCTACCACCAAAGTGTCAAACCCTACGGCTATTTATTCTTGTGAGCTTTGAGGAAGAGGACACTCAACTATTGAGTGCCAAGGAGGTCTAGTTTCTCAAGATCAATCTATAGAGCAACTCAATGCTCTAAACAATTTTCAAAGAGGCTAAGGGAATCCCTACTCGAACACATACAACCTGGGATGGCGAAATCACCCTAATTTTTCATGGTCTAATCAAGGAGGGGTACAAGATGCCAACCAAGGATTCAAGCAGTCCCTACCTGGTTTCCAACAATAATATGAGAACAAGCTTAATCTTGAAGACATGATGAAGAAGTTTCTTAGAGTTCAAGAGGAGCAAAAAAAGGCTATTATGAATCTAACATCTCAAGTTGCATCTCAATTTACATCCCAAGCATCTCAAATTAGTCAACTCTTTACGCATGGAAAGATGCTAGAGAATCAAATTGCTTCATAAGCTAGTGCTTCTAATTTTTGACAGCCGGGTAAACTTCCTAATCAACCCGAGAACCCAAGAGAGCAAGTGAATGGAATAATGCTTCGAAGTGGAAAGCAACTACCTGAGGTGGGAATCAAAAAGGAAGAAGATGAGGTTACAAAGGATGTTCACAAGGAAGAAAAACAAACAAAGGAGTACATTGAAGAAAAGGAATCAAAGAAAGAAGAGGTGCCTAAAACTATCACTCTACCACTACCCTTCCCTCAAAGGCAATAAAGGACCAAAAATGACAAACATTTTAGGAAGTTTTTGAAGGCATTTCAGCAACTCAAGCTCAATATACCAATTTTGGATGTGATTAACACGATGCCCGCCTATGCAAAGTTCCTAAAAGACATCATTTCACACAAGCGAAAGTGGGAAGATTATGAAACCATTCCTATCAATGAGGAGTGTAGTGCTGTAATTCAAAATAAGCTTCCACAAAAGCTTAAAGATCTAAGGAGTATTACTATTTCATGCACTATTGGGAATGAGTTTATAGGTAAGTCTTTATGTGATTTGGGTGCAAGTGTGAGCATAATGCCTCTTTCTTTTTGCAGGCGTTTGAATGTTAGTGAATCACAACCAACAACGGTATCACTACAGCTAGTGGATAAGTCCATCATCTATCCTTATGGAATCCTAGAAGATATACCCATTAAAGTTGGAGATTACTATGTGCTGAGAGATTTTATCATATTGGAAATAGAAGAGGACCTTCAAATTCTAATCATTTTAGGGCGTCCTTTCCTTACTACCACTGGTGCAATTATTAATGTCAAACGGGGAAAAATTACTCTGGAGATATGAGAAGAAGAAGTGGAGTTTGATGTCTTCAAGAAGCCACAACAATCCCCATCAATGACTTCTTATTTTCGGGTGGATGTAGTTGAGAATTGTGCTAAAGTTGTTCTTCCACAAGTTTCCAAAGACCCACTTAAAACGTGCTTCATTCGTGATACTAAGGAGGTGAAAGCAACCAAGAAAGTTAAGAAGAAAAAGGGGTCTCTAAAGAAAGATACTAAAGAATGGCAAATTAAAAGTGCTATAAAGGATCTAAATTTTAAGAATTGTTCATCCTCCTTTCGAGTGTCAAGTAAAAGAGCTCAAGTGGGGGAGGATTATTCTTTAATTAATCCCCCCTAATGATCAAATGGGAGTTTGGTCAAGCTAAAGACCTAAAACTAGTGCTAATTTGGAGGCAATCCAATAATTTTTTCATTTTCTTTTATCTTATTTTTATTTTTATTTTTATTTTTACTTTATTTTAACTTTTATGCTTGATTTTTCATTTATTTCTTTTAATTTTTTGTCCTTTTACTTAGGTTCATATTGCATAGCGAAAGGAGAGCGAGAAGATGGCAAATGGGACGTTATAGGCATGTCATATTTTCACCAGAGAGACAAGATTAGGAACACCATATCGTCATGCCATGCTGATTCAAACATTTGATCCAGAACGCCGCACGTCGTTGGACATGGCATATGCATGTCGTGTCACGTCATTGCATTTTCGGTATGGTTTCGCACACGACATTGCTATGTCGTGTGTACGTTTGCTATCCATTTTCCTCGTTTGGTACAGAATGTCATAAAGTATCACGCACGATATCAACATGTAGTGTGGGTTTTGCACATTCATCCCGAATACCGCACCAGATTGGACACACCTTGCTAATGTCGTGTTACATCCCTTCCCTTACCGCATGCCACCAAACATGGCATCTTCAAGCTGTGTGAGCTTACTTTTTCCCATCGTTCTTTTAGGCAGAATGTCGTGTGATGACAACCATGCAAATAGGGCAGTATTCATCTTTCTTATTTCCTCTTTATTCTTAATTTTTCTTTTATTTTATCATTTTTGCATGTGTGTTATTTTTTTTTTTCATCAGGGACAATGACATGGATAATGTGGGGGGGGGGGGTGTTTGTTACACAACACTTGTGTTTACTTTCGCTATTCATGTTCATTTAATTTGATTTTCAGTTAAAAATAACAAATTAAAAAATTAAAAATTAAAAGGGGGTAAATAAATTTTCTCTATTCTATTCATTAAACTTTCAACTAGATTTCTCCATATTACTATTAGCTTGTCCTTTAAATTTTCATTTTATGCAAAATAGTCGTTCAATTATAATTAGAGATGCATAGTGTCTGAGTTTGTGATTTAATTCAATTATCGAACTATTGAATGATTTACTAATTAAGAAGGTTGTACATATTCATTATATATGAAAAATTTAGTTCTTATTACCTAAGCATTTATTTAGCGATTGAATTTTAACATACTTTTAGGAGAGAATGCATGATGGTTTGTAAAAAAAAAAAAAAGGCAAGATGGAGCATAAAACACACTTGCCTAATTTTGTTTTGCAAAAACGCATGACGAGATAAAGCGTAAAACGCACTCGTTTTTTAGCAAAAAAAAAAAAGAAAGGAAAAAAATGGTGAGTTGGAGTGTAAAACACACTCACCAAAGCCACAGGCAAATAAAAAAAATATATTGTCAAATGGAGTGTAAAAAGCATTCACAACCAATTTTGTTTTTCAAAGAAAATTTTTATAAGCCAAAATGGTTTTCTCCTAGCTTGTGTTCATTGAATTTCAATAAATTATGTGCTTGGGTTGTAATTAGTAAATTATTCATATATGATGTAATTTTGTCCAATTTTTTTATTTAGTAAATAAGTTTCGATCTAGTTGCTATTAATTTGCATATCGTAGGCACTATGAATTTTTTATTGTAGCTGAGCACGTTGTAGACACCCAATTTCGGGATAGCCGAGCATGGATGCGACAGAGAACTCCAATGATGAGAAAATTAAAAATGAGTCTCGGGATGTTTGAAATCTCAAAGAGGCTTGATTGTGTTTCTAAAGTATGTTTAAGGACTCGATTGCAAAGTTTTGGTTTTTACAGGGACCTTTTTGTAAAAAAAAAAAATTTAAATCGGAATAATGGATTTCCGATCGGAAATCCAGAATTCCGATCGGAAATCTAGAATTCCGACCGGAATTCCAGATTGCCGATCGGCAATCTGGACTTCGGGTCGGCATTTTAACTCGCTGTTTTCGACATTTTTCAGTGTTTTAACACACGTAAAACTCAATATCTCGATTCTGATTGGTTCAGTGATGA
>CATIWK010163244.1:0-13116 GCA_949634005.1 Mallotus japonicus
CTGAATATGGAGCAATCATGGAGGATATACACAAACGTGTTAGCCATTCTCATCTCTCTTCTCTTTTAATATAGTGCTTTTTATTATTTTTAGTTATTTTCTTGTTTAGCATGTTCATATTTTTCTATTACATGATTTTTGCCATAATTGCCATGCCATGAATAAATTATTTGCTTTGTTATTACATATTTGCCATGTTCATGTGATTCATGCATCATGTTGTGATATTATGTTTATAATAATTGTGTGTTATTATCGTAACATGTAAATATACCATGATTTTATGTCCATACCATGTGTGCCATGTTATGTATATGTGTATAAGCATGGCATTTATCATGATCATGCATCATTATAATGTTATGTCATGCATTATTATATCATATTGTTATATGCTTGTGTGTATATATTGTGTTTGCATTTGCATGTAGTGGTTAATGTATAATAGTACATATTTCTTAGAAGCATTGTGTAATAAAGTAAGGTCGGCCTTGCTCAGCATCAGGGCGGAATGGAGATGCCTAAAAAAAAGAGCCTAATCCTACTGACATCGATATCTGAACCCAATGCTTTATCCAATGGGCGAATGCAGTTCCAAGCGAGGGATCTTAGTTTGCCTAAGCCCTTAAAATGGATAATTTTTTGGGCGATACCGAGTGGCGACTCCCTATTTCTCCTTCTTGAGTGAAGGGTTATAAGTGCATTTATACCATCCCTAAGCTCTTTCAGTACTACCCTCACTACCTTCTATTTTCTCGTAACAAGGAAAAAGGGTATGTGATCCAAAGAGTGTCGAGTCAGACCCGCTAAAGTCAACAGCACGCGTTTGCATAGTGATTATAGTCAGTATAAAGGGTCCAATCTCATATTTAATATGTCGACATTTGATCCATTTACCAAGGAACATACAAGATTCTTTCAAGGGTTGACCATTTATTTTCATTAAAGCAAACCTTTTATAATCTAGTCAAAATTTTTTGTTTGCCCACTTGACCTGAAAAGAAAAAATGAGCAACATTTCACAGGTTCTATCATCAAAAGATGTCAAAATTTGAAAGTTCTTGAAGACTCTTCATACTAGGGTGTATGATTCACACCGACCGTTATGCATCGGGATTATATAAGGTCAACAAGGACCACATAGATCCTAGTATGGATAGTCTATAAAGGCTGATATAATGATGTCAATTGGGGATAAAAGCCAAAAGTGTCACATCATTTGTAAATGCTAGGTCAATTGGACAATATCAAAACAAAATAACATACAAGGGCCAAGCGAGATCCTAGTGGAAGTTCCTACTAGTTTATCTACATGGGCTAAGTTAAGGTGAAAAACTTAGGCTCCTTTAGCAAGATGCCCCTATATGAATAAGATTAACGGACTCTGGCAAGTGAGATTAGCATCTTTTGTTAACTCGAGAGAAAATTACCCCCTTAAGGACTTCGGTTATAGACTCTAGTGGGATGACCCTGACAAATTTTCTTGGGCGGAGTAAAGGCTAAAGGTGAACAGAAGAAGGGCGATAGGCAATATTAGCTTGCAAGAGTTCATTAAAACTCTGTATTAAAATTTCATGAGCCAAAAGATAGCTATGGAGTTCTTAAAAACTGACTAGTTCAAGCTGTATAGTAAGAGCCGAAATCAAAGGGTGATATTTTACACCTATATTGCGATATATAGTCGCATTAAACTCTACCTGGGAAATAGCTCTACCAGCTGCTGCAAGTTCATCGGCCAAGCTTTTGGCTTTGCGAAGATAGGAAGAGATCGATTGGTCATTTTTCGAGTTCTTAGAGTTAAATATGCAATTGAAGTTGGCGATTTTGGGAAATTGATCTAAATGCATTCGCAAGAGCTTGCCAAATAGCTCGCGAAGAAGTAAGGCCAATAAAATATGGAAACACCTCTTTGGTAAGGGAAGAAAGCAACCATGAAAAAAGGAGTTGGTCCTTTTAAAACCAAGTGGTGAATATCGGGTTAGGTGCTTGTTGAGTGGGATCAGAAGTTGATGGAATGGTGGTGGGCGGGGCTGGTGATGAACCATCGATAAGAGTAGTCATAGAGTGATAATTTAGTAATAGTAAAAATTGGGTTTTCCATGCCAAAAAATTCTTCGGTGTAAGCTTAATAACAAAGCTATGGTGTGTAGTAGCATTAGTAGCAGCTGGAGTAGGTAAAGAAAGTTGATTTTCAGAAGTAGCCATGGAGAAGAAACAAAAAAAATAAAGAAAATATCAGACTAAAGCTCTGATACCATGTGAATATTGTTGTATTTCATGTCATTGAATAATGAGTTTACAATAGGTATATAATACATATAAAGTGGTAGAGTTGTGTGCAATCTCTATAACAGTATAACAACTATAACCATACAATAAAATAACATAATATTTACTAACAATGATACCAAATTGATTGCCCCATCATATGAAAATATGGTGGCTTATATCATCTGCTGATTGGAACTAGTCGTGCATGTGTGATGAGTGTTATGAAAAATGCAATGTGATGAGAACTATGTAAGTAGATATTACATAATGAGAATCAGCCCATTTTGAAATTCACTTCTTTTCAAGTCCCCAATGGAGTTACCACTATGAGCAACCATTATTTTTCACCTCATCGATCTGGGACATTTTATTTGATTTTTCCTCGGGAAGAAGCAAGGAGTTTTTGCTTTGTTTTGTGAGCTGTCACCACCTGGATGCTTTGGAAATAGGAAACAATTTTGAGAATGAGTGAAAATCATACCCTCATCAGAGATTATGAGTTTGAAAAATCGTTTCTACTTAGCTGCTTCTTATTAGGTAAGATCTGTTTTAGGTTCCACATCAATCTAGTTTCATTCTGACAGTTTGTGTATTCACACATACATTCACAATAGAATAAAAGCAAAAGTAAATAAATGAATAATTATTTAATGTCTTTCCTAGTAAATACATATAAAAAAGAAAAATATAAAAAATTAAATTTAGTCCTATATCTAATAAACACCTGCAAAACAGAAGCTAGTGCAAATATATGCACTATACATAATATTCACACATATAACAAGCAGGAAATGTTAACACAACAACATGGCAAAAAAAGCATATAAGAGCATCTAATTATACATATTCACATTAAATGCAACAAAATAATACAAAATAAATAAAATGATGAGTAATATTCCTAAATGCCCTAGAAACATTACAGCAGTTGTGATAAAGTAAGATATGCTAAATTAACAAAAAATAATCGAAATCATGTGTTTTTCATCATGGGATCCACAAATGGTATTTATAGCCAATGCTATGATTTTATGTAGTTTTAGATTTAATTTGTATTGATCCTACATTGAAAGTTGCAATACTTACGAAAATAGTAAAATCGTCAATTCTATGTAATTATTACAAACTTTGTACGGGATCAATGAAAACATAAATCCCATGCAAAACAAGGCTATTTCACCTAAATTATAAATGTTTAAACTAAATTTCTAAGAATACCATATTTAAATATAAAAAAAATTATGAAAATGCGATTTTAATGTAAAGAATGCAATTTTTGTCCCAAAAATATAATTTTACAATAAAGTCTAAAATGTAAACTTGATTTTAATGATATGTTAAAAAATAATATTATTGTTATGAAAATGTGATTTTGCACCAAAAATATGATTTTATATTAAAAATATAATCTTTATATTAAAAAATATAAAATTTATAAGGAGTAATGTAAAATGCATGTCAGAATTCTAAAATCGCAATTTTTATTAAGGAGAATAATATTTTGGAAAATTCACACTAATGCATAATAATACAATTACAAAACATAATTAAAATGAAAGTCAATAATTAGCAAGTAAAAAAGGGTCAGATTTCACCACACAAATCACATCAATTTATCCTAATTTGATGGCCAACAATAATAATTGAAAGAGAATATGAGGAGAAGAAGAAATGCAATTTTTAATAAAATTAAATGTTGAAAATGTTGTTTTTGAGTCCTCAAATTACAGACTAAACTTAATTAAGGAGTAGAAGCAAATATCACTTTGAAAATTATTCTTTCAAGCTATCCTTGTCTAAATATGTAAAATGACGTGAAAATGCAAATTATTATACATTTGAAGAGTGCTTTGACAAAGATGATAGTCGGAATTGGTTGCAAATTAGTTCTAAAATCCTAAAAAAAAAAAAGGAAACTTGGTTAAAAATGTCTTTAAAAGGGTGTCATGAATCTTCGATCCAGTAGTAAATATTCTTATCATACCTCAAAAGTTGAAAGTTCCCGATTACAATCTAATGGTGAAAATAATTTATGAAAAATGTCAAAAATCACATATTGTTATCTCTTTTAGAGTGTGCAAACCCAAAACCTGAAATTCCAAGCCTTTTTAACCTCAAAACTGAAGAACCGGACTAATGGGTCAATGAACCGATCGTTTGTTCAACCGATTGAGCCCCAACTCGATGAACTAAGCATCCAAAATAGTGAACCACGTACCACACATTTGTGTAGCTATCCGAGCATGTAGTCCATTGGCCCGATGCATGTTTCATTGAACCGGAGCACGGTTCATTGAACTAATAATTGGTTTAGTGAATTGGAGACACGAAACACTTTTTTAAAACCTGTGAAATTTCCCAGACCAAGCCCTGAACAATTCGAGTGACTTGCCAGCACATGTGTGTACACGTGCGGTCACGTGCATGTTCGTGGCCATGCTCCCAGAGTATGGCCATGCGCGCTCAAATGTCTGTGGTCATGCTCTTGACCCGCATATTTACACTCACGCACCGAAATGCGCTCTTCGAGGCTGCCATGTAGACCCATCCAGATACGCATAGAGAGACCTGATTTTTCCCTTGTGTCTATAAATACCACAATTTTCCCATTTTCAAAAAAAAAAAAACACCTCTAGCTTATGTATTAAATTATTGAATAATTATTTTATATTTTATATTCTTATATTTAATTTTTTATTCTAATTAATTTTTTTTGTCAAATTCGCACTTTTCTTTTTATTTTTCCTTATATCTATTGAATAATAAATGAAATAATCAATTATATAGATTTTTCTTATTGAAATCAAATTTCATGTTGACTTTTTAGAATTGAATTGCATATTAAAAAATTGCAATTTTTATTTTTTTATTTTTATTATTAAATGACGATATTATCTTATTTTAAATGAATAATTAATAAAATTTTGATGAGGGCTTTTTAGTAAGTTGATTGTATTTCAAGTTACCATATTACATTAAAAATATAAAATAATATAAAATTTTAGACTTTTAAAATAATTTTTATATTTGCAATACTATAAAGACACATATATTATTTTCTACAATATATTGTGAGGCCCTAGAGGTGGGGTGAATAGGGATAATTTAAATAAAAAATGATTAAGAAAGAACCTAACAAAAATAAAGGAAGATTTAAGAGAAAAAAGAAGAAGAATTATTGACACAAACAATTTAAAGAGTTCGAATTATAACCAATTCTATGTCTCCACCTAATACATCCTCAAGTTAGGATTTTCAATCTCCTACACCAATCTTATTACCAAGATTATGTACAACAAGGTGTTTTATGGCTCAACACCAACTTTACAACAATGAATTTTCTAGGCTTACTCAAAACCTCTCACCAAATATTTTCTAGGTTCACACTTAAACTATTTTCCTTAGTGTTTTCAAGGTGTACAGTAAAACCTTTCCACAAGTGTTTTCAAGGCTAACACACAACCTCTTACAACGAAGTATCTTTACAAGGGAGCAACACTAACTCAAAGAGAAAAAACCTCATTACCCACTTTTCAACTCCAAAGAATGAGTAGATGAAAGAATCCTATCTCTAACACTCACCCAACTCTCACAAGAAGGGTAATCACAAACTTAATAAGAGTTTGCTTACAAGCAAAGCATATACAAAGAAAAATTATGAAAGAAAAAAAATGTAGCTTAATGATTTTACATAATAATTTTTCTCCTCAAAGTCTCCAACTCTTTAAATGAAGTCTTGAACTTGTATTTATAGTGGATGGCGCAAAATATAGCTATTGGAGGCTCAAATTTTGTACTTCACTCATCCTTCTCTCCATTAATCGTTTTGTAGGAATTGGTATACTCATGATCATGACAATGCATGTCATGATCGTGAGGAACAAAAATATAGTCTATGGTTGTAAGAATTAGCCGTTAGGAGCTATAGAAGAGGGGTTACGAGCATGCTCATGATTGTGACCAGAATTGTGAGCAGGACTGCCTTCATTTGTTCTTCAACCTTTTGGAACCTCAGGATCATGAAAAGATGATCACGATCATGTTGAGGTTCATCACGATCGTGATTTGGACCGTCCTCTTGAGTATTGACTTCACTTGACTCCATTAGGATCATGGCAATGTTCACGATTGTGGTGCCACTCGTCAACATCCATGTCTTTATGTTTTGGCCACATTTTGAAATCCGTAACTTTATCCATTAAGCATGCCCTTGGTACTAACTAAGATACATTTTTAAACACACATATTAGTAATGAAAATTGTTAATTAAAGTCAAACTCAAGGTTGATTTTATATTAATCAACACATTGATCATGCAAATGGTTAACATATATTTTTCTAATATATCTTAAATTTGACGTATTTTGTTAATCAATTATATTAATATAGTACATATTTAATTTTTGCAATAAAAATAATTTTAAATAGTAACTTTATAACTATTTCTTAAGTTATATATATTCTTCATAATGAGAAGATTATGTAGCTGTATTTAGCTATTCTCTTCCTTACAAAAAGAGTAAATGACAAAGTACCATAAAATCGTTGTGAATTAGATACTTTTTTACTTAAGAAATGTGACATTTTTCGTAACATTTAAGAGTTTGTGATTTGATTTTACTTACATTTTAGTACCATACTCAATGATATTATAAAAAAATAATATGAATTTTCAATAGTAAAATTATTTACTAAATATTATAGCATTTAGCTAACTAAAATAAATTCACATAAATAAGATAAGTTGTATTTTTAATTTTATTAGGAATAAAAAATAAATTTAAAATATTTTTTAAAAGTATTTAAGTAGTTATATTGATGGTAAAACACATGTAAAATATTTTATTATTGAAAGGGAATGTAATATTAAAATTTTATTATAAAATAATGTGAATGTTTTTTAGTAGGGTATTAAAGTGTTAGAACATGAAAGCACATAATTTTAAATGTCACAAAAAAAAAAAACCACAAACTTTTAAGTGAAAATACATCAAATGATAGACTCCTTTTTTGTGGTTATCATTAAAGTAAAAGGACCATAGGGTTATTTATTTATATGCACAATATATCTATGGCCCCCTGTACTTCTCACTTTTTGTCATTTTGATACTTTAACTTATAGTTTTGTCATTTCAACTCCTAAACTTGCCTAAAATGTAAAATTTAAAAACCTTGTCAGCACACGTAATATGAAATAACGAATCAGCATATGTCATATATTAAGGGTCTGTCTGATAAAAAATTGTAAGTTGAGGTATCAAACTAACAAAAAAGTGACAAATACATGGGTGACAGTTATATTATGTCATCATATTCATCAAATTAGTACATTTTAGGCGAGTTTAAGTATTAAAATGATAAAATTGTTAGTTGATGTGTCAAACTGACAAATAATACCAATTATAGGCTGCACATGTATTTTTTTCTTTTGAACAAACAAAGATTGCATTAGAGATCAGAAACAGAAGAATTACAATTTAAGTCCAATTGTATCAGCTCTATGATGCCTTATTTATAAATAAAGTCAAGAATTGTGAAGTTTTTTTTTTTTCAATTACAATGATTTTCCCTTAATCATTCACTTAAAGAAGATGATTTATACCAAATAAAGGAGTAATTTGCTATCAAACTACTAATACTAAAATAAAATTTAATCATTGCCAAAAAAAATAATAAAATTTAATCAAGTGAAATCAAACTTTAAAAAAAAATCATGAAACGAAAAATTCAAGGATTAAACCCATTGGTCTTTAAGATAAGACTGAAAAGTCAGAAACGAATCGTGGTAAAAAAGAGAGAATCGTCCACAGAATTAAACTAGATTTTGATTTTGGAACATAACCCTTTTTGAATAATTAAAAACCAATAACCAGATCTAGAGAAAGAGTTGATATGCAAGGTGCATGAATGTTTTTGCAGTCTTTACCCTTCCCAACAACACTGCACATGGTACTCATATTTAGCAAAAAAAGATTGTCACAATCTACTTACTTCTTTGACTGCATGAAGGATGGAAAGGAAAAAAAAGTGGCGACCGTACATGCTAAATTATTCTGATACCTATTTATTAATTGTCTTGTTTGCTCTAGGTAGATGCCTATAATCATGATGACCAATTTAACATCATTAGTGATTACTAGTTCAATCCTTTTTGACAGAATGGAGAGCATCAGCCTATTATATATTTATCCAATTATTATATATGCATTATATTATACTTTTCAAGTTCGAGGTCCATGATTTGTTCAAAAGAAAAAAAAAAATTTTCAATATCCTGATGGCCAATAATGCATGATCAGTAGTGACACATTGGATTCTTTTTTTTAGTTACTGGTGGCTCATGTTTTGTTTTAGGAAGAGAAGGGCGCACTTGGGTCTAAAAGGAAATAAACTTTGGGGAGACAGGAGCCGATTTGAGTGCGCGCTCGTCAAGAACTCGAACCTTGTATGAAGAGCAAATCATATTTATCTCTATGAGATTTGACCTAATTTCAATTATCTTTTCTCTCGTTTGAAATTAGAACATTTATATATTTCAGTTTTAATTTCGTCAATATTTAAGTCTGTCCGTTAAGTTTTTCGTTAGATTTTTTTATATCAAAATACATTTAACTCCCTCTATTTATAAAAATAAAACAGTTTAATCTCTAAATTCTAATAAAATAAAAAAAATTTAGTCCTTCAACTTTTGAATTATTTAAAATTTAAAATTTCAATACTAACTAAATTTTAGATATGTACACATATCTCCATTAATATATTTTTTTGAATTATACAAAATACACACTAATTCAAAAGTCAAGTTGTAATTTTAATAAATCTTTAAATATTCATAAATTTATTTTATATTCATTTTTAATTTAATTTTTATATTCATAAATTTATTTTATAAAAATAAAATATTTTTAGATATTTATAATTTAATTTTTTAATTTTAAAATGTTGATAAGGGCATGTGTAACCATTTAAAATTTAGTAAAAATTGTGATTTTAAATTTGAAGTAATTTGAAAATTAAAGAATAACAATTTTTATTTTATTAAAATAAAAATGATTAAAGTGTTATTTTTTACAAAACATAGGGAGTAAAATATTTAGTTTGTATAAAATAGAGGGAGTAAAATGTCATATTCATTAAGATACTAACAAAAAAATTAACGGAAGGACTAAAGTGTTGACGGAACTAAAACTGAAGGATGTAAATATTCGATTTTCAAACAAGAGGGAGGAGAGTTGGAATTAGGTCAAACCTCGGGGAGGTAAATGTAATTTGCTCTAAACTAGTCACAGCAATAAGTACCTAATAATGTAAAAATGAATGATTTGTGTGAATTGGACTTTGAATAGTCTCAAAGAACATATTTCTACATTTACATAAGCAGGGTTCCTTTTAAAAAACAAATGATTAGGAAAGTTTTAGATTACCACTGGTGTATGTTTATATGTGCTTATAATTGAGAAAAGTTTTAAAATTTTCCCAAATTACTTGCAGGAAAAGATCTACACTGGTATACCAGGGATAAAAAATCTGAGAGTTCAAATACAGATGCTTTAAAAGAAGAAATAAAAAGAATTAAGGAAGAGGAAGAGCAGGCCATGAGGGAGGCACTTGGCTTAGCTCCAAAACGTGCGAGTCGGCCTCAAGGAAATCGACTTGATAAGCATGAGTACTCAGAACTTGTGAAGCGAAATTCTACAGCAGAAGATTTGGGGGCAGGGCATGCAGAAGCTGCACGTGTCGATGGTCTTGGTTTCTCAAAGTATGTATTTAAGTGCATCTTTTTTTGCTTTACGCTTGCTGTGATCAAGTAACTCTATATAATTAGTACTAATAACTTGCATGATAGATTTTAAGTAGATATCACTAACACAATGAAGTTTCATCGGTACACACATTGGTCTCTTTCACACAACACCGCTACTGTCATCACCTGTCCTCTCTCCTTCTAAGTGACTGAGATGAACTTCAGTTCAGAATCAAATAATATCTCGTGCGTACAGTGCATGGCCAAGCTTATGCAGTGCACTTTGTTGGGGGATAAATATAGCACATGATCAACTCAACCTTTTGTGGTAAAATAGTTTTCCTTCGGCTGGTTGGTCCATTTCTTTATTTTAATTGATAAAGAGCAATATTTTTTCCTTTTAATTTTTTTTGGGTGATATTTAGTAAGGCTTTTTGTCTTTGCTTCGTTGGATTTATGTACTGTTGTAGTTCAAGGTGATTTAGAGTTGGCCTTTCTAACAGTTTGTTGCTTTGAGTCTCTGATATTGTGGGATTTAATCTGTGATAATTCCCATTCTATGTCTAAGGATGGATATCAAATGAGCATTATGCTTATTTAGTAAATTCTGAGGAAGCTTTTTTTTTTTTTTTTTGGTGCAAATTTAAGGTTAGGTTTGTGGGATTCCTAGCATGGTGTGAAAATCTAGAAGCATGGGTTAACTAGGTTATGTGCATTTCTTTAATGATAATTCATCATCAGCCATGCTCCTGAATTTCCTGGATTGTCGTGTGCACAAAATTGCCTATTTAATTCAAGGAATCTTTCGAAAAACAGTGACAATTGTCTTTTATTTGTAGCAATTTCTAAGTTTTATTGCATTTGAGCTTGCTGTGGAGTCAAATTGATTTCAACTTTGTAAGAAGTTGTATATTGTGTGTTATAATTTTTCTGATAAAAACTAAATCGATTGAGTTCCTTTAAGAACTTATAAAAAACATGTAGTGGTTTTTATATAAACTGTAAATGCCATTGTCTTAATTTATCAACCATAATATTGTCCCAAATAAACTCTAATGTAACAAATTGTAGATCTTTCATCCTGCCTATGGTTGTAATAAAATTGATTTGAGGTTTGCATTAGCAAAATTTCTTAGATTTGTGAATTTAATGACTTTGAATTAGTTTCTGGTTGGACATCTATTGGTGAGAGATTTACATCTCATCTTGTAAACTTCAGGGCTTTTTGCTAGCAACTTTCTTTTTAAACAATTTTTAAATCTCTATAAAACAAAAATGGTGAAATTTTGTCTGTTACCTATCAGTGCAAGCAACCTGTAATTGTTATTGGGGACAGAGTTGAATTGGCTGATATTAGTATGCAGTGTCTGTGAATGGCTTGGAGTTGCACACGGTAAATATTGAAATTTTTATGGTTAAAAACTTAAAATTGTTGTCCTTTATGATACGCCATATGGTGTTTTAATGATGTTATTTCCTTAATTTATGTTACAATTGCTTGTGGATATAGCTAGATGTCAGTGTTGTTTATTTTACAGCTTGGGTTTAGGCTCACTGAGGGTATCTTCCCACCTGAATATCAGTCTTAATTTACTTTACTATCTCCATATATTTCACCTCATGCATTCTCATTCATCATATCTGGCATGGACTTTTACTGCAGAGCACCCCGCCCATGGGAAGACCCAACAACTCTTCCTCCTACTCACAAGGAAGTTTCACCTGAGCCAGTGAGGGAGGCCATGCCTGATCCATCAGTGAGGAAACTTGAAGGTGATGATGTATCAGAGGGTGAAAGTGACCGAAAGAGGAGGAAGCGCGAGGAGAAGAAGCTTGATAAGGAGAAGAAGCTTGATAAGGAGAAGAAACATGAGAGACGTGAAAGGCATGAGAAACAACGTTCTTATGATTCAGATGACAGAAAGAAACACAAGAAAGACAAGAAAAGGAGGCACGACACAGACTCCGACTAAATAAACATTTGAAGATGTATCATTTTGATGCTATATGATAGATTTCTCTTTAAAATAGAATTTCCAACTCCATTGTCCTGTATGATGCCAAATGTGGGAATTGGTTTGCCTGTAAAAGAGTCCCCTTGCCTAAAAGGCCTAGTGGCCCTGGAATTTCATGTGAGCAATCTGTAAAGCACCATCTGGGTATATACCGCCATCTAACATCATAAGTTGGTTGCTAGATGTCAACCAACATCTTGAGGAAGGATCAAATTAGGCAAACTTGGTTTGAATTGGGATTGTTTAATAGGTTCAAGAGATAGCTCTTTTTAAAGTTGCCATTCGCATTTACATTTTAACCAAGTCATGATATTTAATGGATAACCGGAGAACAAAAAAATGAATTCAAAATATTTGAACTACTATCACCAGTTTTCGGTTGTACATCGATGTATAACTAGGTCTGGTATGAGGGTTTGTGTATTTTGGTATAAAGGAACAACTTTTTTCTGTATTTTGAGAGTGATGATCAACTTGGTTCCATTTTAATATTTTTGGTTGAATAGCTCAAGTTTTTCTTGGTCTTGGATATTGTAGACATTCTCGGTTTGAGCCCGCAACGAAAGCCCGATGATGAGAAAATACAGACTTCGAATGCAAGGAAATCTGAAATCTTCTCTAAAATGGACTCGAGAGCTTAACTACCAAGTCTAAGCCCAAAATACCTAAACCTAACCTACAAGCCCAAAACCCCTGCACAAGCCCATAAGCCCAGAAGCCCATTTCTTTAGCCCATATCAAAAATCACCTAAATAGCTAAAGAGGCGATCGTCTCTTTTAAGAGACGATCGCCTTCTAGCCAAGAGCTGATCGCCTCCTCGAGGAGGCGATCGTCTCTTTAGCAGCCACTTGCTGTTGCATTAAATGCAGAAATGACAGCATCAAGTAGAGGTGTCTCATCACCTTACTCCTCTGAAGTTTGCACGTAAATGTTGATTTTTGAGAAAAAAAATGTGTGGTTAGAAGGTTGCATGGGGAGAAACCAAAGAGGAAGAGTGAGGGAGAGGTATAGGCTAAGCATGGGAAAGAGGAAAAGGAGAGAAGCTTACAAGCTAAGGAAAGGGGTAGAATAAGAGGAGGTTGGTC
>CATIWK010163276.1:0-32466 GCA_949634005.1 Mallotus japonicus
TTTTTTTTTTCCTGCTGCTAATTTACTATCGGTTTCGTTCTGTTCGTGATTTTTAGTGAGAGAGTTGAAATCGAATTGAAGCCTTGTGGTGGCTACTCGAACGGGTAATGTATAAACCCAGTTTGATTCATGCTTTTGTTGCTTGGGTTTTTGTATTTTGTGTCAGCCATGCAAATTTAATTACAATATCCAATTTGATGCACTAAGTAGTTGTTTGTTTGTTTTTATTTTCAGGCACATAAATAAAATTGAAGATGTAAAGGATGGAGGAGGAGCTACCAGCAATGAGGGAGGTGGAGGAGAAGTTAGTAGCAGCTCCACCAAGAAAGAGAGAGAAGGAGTTAGTTGCATTGCAAAACAGAGAGGCAAAGGCCGGAAACCTTTCCGCAGGTTGGTTGTTAAGATTTCAATCTATTCTTATTTGTTGCTGTGATTTTGTAAATTTGTTCTCCTAATTAATTATGATTACTTTGTTTTTGTATGTGACTGTAGAACCATAAAAAGAAGCAAGAGGAAGATGCGTGAACCACCTGGGTAACCTCATGTGCATAAAATTTTATTTTCCTATGCTTAAGGGCTTAAATGAGTTATTTGGTTGGTTCACTTTCTGTTACCTTTTGTTTTGCCCTTGATTTTCATTTCAAATTTCATGTATTACAGAATGAGTCCTGATGCCTTGATGGCACTATTAGATAAAGAGCTGCTCGATAAAGGCCTGCTCAAGCACACGCTTCCAAAAAGGAAATACGCCGAAGCTGCCATAGCCTACTACAACAAACAACAGGTTTGTTTCTATTTCTTTCTTTTTTGTATTCTGTTGCTCTAATTCAGTTACAAAAAGGCACTGTATTTAACTCTTCCCTCCCTAGGATATGGAGCTTGAACTTGTGGAGTGTTTGGGTGAATATGGCACACCTGTGCTGTATGAAAATGGTGGAGGTGGGCAGTGCTTTCACATCAACTTTAAAGCTAAGCATAAGAATGCCGATTCCTATGATGCATCTCCGAAACTCTTTTTCGCTGAAGTATATGAAAGTCTGTATAAGGATAAGGATTTATGTGTGAAAGTTTTCACCCCAACTGATCTTGGTAATCTAACTATCCTTTTATCTTTATTTTATATTTTCTTGGCTTTAAGTTTCAGCATAAGGAAAAATAAGAAATTTGGTGTCCTGACTTTTCAATTTTTTCTTTTTGAGTGTAACTTTTTTTTTTTTTTTTGCAATGAAGTCTTTGAACTGTCTAAATAAATTTTGCCGATCTTCGTTAATCCCATATCTCTACTCGCCTCCCTACTTTAATCCTCCAAGTGTATTCAATATATATATATATATTGTGGTCTTTTGTTGATGATAACGTCTGGAGCAGGTGGCCTCCTATTGATGTTTGTCTGTAGAAATTAGTTTTGTTTTTTTAACTTCATTTTGAAGGTTATTTTTGTTAATTTGTAAATTTGTAACTTCACTCCCTTAGTATTTTAATAATGCAAACCCCAATTTTTGATGTTGGATATGATTGCTGGAAGTGGTTGTGGTTGGCAGGAATTGATCATGACTGTGGAATCTGACCCATTCGCGACCTCTGCTGATGGATATCTTGCTGCTCATAAGCCATATTTCGGCCCTTACCTTTTCTTTGTGCCGCGGAAAACTAATGATGTTGAAATGCAATGAAGCCTGATGGTGACGGATTTCTATGGTTTAGAATTTAGACATTTCTTTTTGAAAAGCTGTCTATCTCACTGATATGTGTTACCGTGTTAAAGATTTTATCACATGGTGGTTTTGCTCATGCTGATACTTGTTTGATGCATCAGTTGAGTTGATAAATGGATGCTAGTTCAGTTCATATAACAATTAAAATCATGATTCCCAATAAATTATTGTGGAGCATTCCATCCACCTTTAATCAACTCCACAAATTGGAACTTATTATTTTAACATTCCTCTGGATAGGGAATAACATATTAATCAACTCCACAAATTGGAACTCATTATTATAAAATTTTATAAAAAAATTTAAATAATTAGTACCAAATATTTCATCATTAGCATCCAACGTAAAATAAAAATAAAATTCCATGTATCTAATTAATTTAATATATCTGCAATCTTTGTACTTGATTTTTTTTTTATCCTGTACCACTTCAACTTAAAAAAAAATCATTTAAATTCTTAAATTTATTAAAATATGATTTATCAAAACTTTCCATACTATTTGAATTTAGAAGTGTGTAAATAGTTTTTTATACGTTAAAAAAATTATTTAAACATCTAAATTAAATATTTAGAAGCGAAGTTTTTTAGTGTATTAAGATATTAAAATAATCAATTTATATATTAAAGAGATAAAAAAACTGATAAAATATTTAAAATTTCACATATATCTAAATTAAAATAATATTTTGAATTAGTTGTTATGAAACATTTGCTGCTTTATGATCCTATCCGGATTTAATCGAATTAGTTAGAATCCAGTAAACTTTAGATACCGGTGATTCACAAGGGAAAAAAAAAAATCTAGTTACATGTCGTGAGATTAATTTTTATACTTTCGGGGCCCAAAAGATTTAAGCAGGGCAGGAGATGGAGATTCCAAGTCCATGGGCAGCACGTGAGATCCGATTTCAGTTGTATTTGACCCAAAACTCCAACAGAAACAAATAAAATACTACGCTGCACGCACAATAAATAAATAAATAAATAAAAATCAAACACTTCATTCACCTGTTCTGTTGTTAACCAAGCGTAAACGTTCTTATTATTATTATTATTATAATTATTAATGATTCTCTGGGGTTGATTTCTTGAAAAATCCTCTTTCGGTACGTAAGCTTTTCAAAGCCCCTTGGCACTATGCTGTCATTATTATTGCTATATTGATTGGATTGCATTGGATTTGATTTTCTTGAGATGGGTGTTACAGTAAAATCTTTTGAGACGGACGGGTGTTTTTATTTATTTATTTATTTATTTTTCCCTGAATGATTGATGTTACGTTATCTTTTTTCTCGAGTTTTGTTGATTATATATATTATCTGCTATTTTTGTTTCTTGTTTGATGGGTTTAAATTAGAAGATCTTCCGAGCTAAGCTGATTTGCTGCTAAAATTTAGCATCTTGGGTGTGCAAAATTAGGTGTGACTGTGAGAAATGATGGGCTTTGTAAATGTAGGTGAAAAAGTTTTAACAAAAATTAGATCTTGATTGGGTGTTTGGAATTTTTTTTAAAAAAAAAAAAAAAAAAAAATTCCATGACCATTCACTCTGTTTGTTCTTCTTACTGTTGTATGTTTGTTGAAAGATTTCTGGAGTACTGCAGATGATAGAATTCTAGCTGCATAAATTATCATTGCTATCATTCAAACTGTTCAGCTATTTCAAGCCCTCTTAATATTTTTACTTGTCATATATGTCTGGGTTCTTGCTTCATTTTGTTGGTGTTCCTTGCTCCTCCATCCCTATATTGCACATTGTAGGTACACCTCCATCCCTATATTGCACATTGTAGGTGCACCAATCCTTTTCATGACCGCATTACACAACAGGGAACAATTTCCCGAAAACCATGTTTATATCTTATGTCCCCCTGATTGATATTGTAGCCCAATAGCACATTCAAGTTGGTTATACCCAGTTTTACCTCAATTGCATTAAAGTAATTCCCATGAAAAAGCAAGTGTTTAACCATTTAATTAAGCTGAGGAATCCAGAAAATAATTCAAAGTACTTGTAATGTATGCCACTTGGTTTTTGCAGTGCTCATACTATTGTTTTTACCATTTAGCTGCTTGGTTGATATAGAATAGGGAAGATAGTAATCATTATTTTATTTGCAGCAGAAAGTTTAAGATCTGTGTAAAATCAGTCATCTTCCATCAATGAACCCACAGAGTCAAGGGACTACCTATTCTTCTCCAGTGGACCCCCCCTTGAAGCGCAAACGTGGCCGTCCTCGTAAGGATGAGAACATGCCGCAAGGCGAAAACATGCCTGTGACTCCTGCAGCTGACAGTATGAAGAAAGATAAACAGTCTGCAGGTACAACTGCTGGTGCTGTTGGTGATGAAATGGTGGGTAAAGTGGTTTCTGGTGTTATTGAGGGTTCATTTGATGCTGGATATCTTCTTAAAGTTAAGGTGGGTGATACCGAAACTCATCTCAGGGGTGTTGTGTTTCTACCGGGCAGATTTACTCCCATCACAGCCTCAAATGATGTGGCCCCTGACGCAAAAATGTACAAAAGGACGGAGATGCCAATACCAGTTCCAATTCCACCACCAACTCACTTTCCTGGTCCTGTCCCTTCACCAGTGCATATTGATAAGCAACCTGTTGAAATTCAAGACCTTGCACCAATAAATCAAGTCAAAGGTCTACCATCTGAACTTCAGTCCAGTGTTCAAATTGCACAGGCAGACCGACCCTCTTCTGATATGCTTCCCTTGGCTGATAACCTGCCACCTATTAGCAGTACAGGATCTTCCTTGGGATCTGGAGTTGCACCACAGCAAATTCTGGAGTCAGTAACCGGAAGTCAATTTGCTTCTGTTATGCCACAGAAGGGGCATGAAAAAGTTACTGAGCAAAATGACGTGCTAAAAGAATTTGAAGCTTCTGTAACAAAGTTTCCTAATGTAATTGTGGAGGCAACTGAGCAAAAAAAAGCAACGCCTCAATCTGCTCCTCCTGTCAATAATTTTCCTGGCAGTGGAAATCTTGAGCTCCAAGTCCAGCTTCAAGTTGCAAGTAATGACTTTAAGCCAAATCAGGTTTCTGATGGAGTAAAAATACAAAACCTTGAGCATAATCAAGTTCCTGTAATCACTGAACCTGGAATTATGTCTGCTGAACCAATTGGAACAAAAGTTTGGACAGAAAAAGTTCCAGAGCTTAATGCGAAAACTATGAGTGGAAACGACACATCCAACTTAAATGGGAGTCCTGCAAGTCATGCTGCTAACGTTACGGAGGCAGAGTCACAGTCTGCCCCATCAACTGGCCTTCCAGTAACACTATTTGAGAGAGAAGCTGTTCCATCTGAACCCAAGCTTGCCACTGACAGATCTCCTTTACAAAAGATGATTCAACCCCAAATTTGTTCCAACGACCCAAACATTATTAAGGCAGACTCTAATTCTGTACCAGTAGCCAGCTTGCCTGTAACTCTATTTGAGAGAGAAGCTGTTCCACCTGAGCGAAAGCATGCTATTGATGGGCCTGTTCTTCCCAGATTGACTGAGTCTCAGTTCTGTATCTCTCCAGGCGTGAGTAATAATGTGGATTGTAACTTGAAGGATGCAATCCCTCCTACAGAATCTTAGCTTTGTCCATTGGACTGATGGTTGTGTCTAGAACACAACAGGAAAGAGATGCCATTGATGTGGCGTATTACGTCATATGAGTTGGAGAATAAACAGGCAACACTGCCTTGGAGTATTAGATAAATGCTTTGAGTATAGAAGTCAGATTATCATCTGCCCTGAATGGTTTTGCAATGTTAACTGCTGCTTTCTACGTTTTTCTGCAAGAAGTGAGCTGGTGGAGGCAGATTTTGATGATAGTTTCTTTGCAATTTATGGGAGTAACTTATCTGAAATTAGATCAATTTTTCTTCCTTATTTATCCACTTTAACTTGCTTACATGCGTTGTAGTTAGGAAGAAATCATGGGATTATGATGTGTTGATTTTTTATTGTCCATTCAATTCAGTATTATCGTTAACAAATGCCTTTCGCGCAGCAGTTCTTTTACAGAAAATTTTTCAAGTCTCATGTCCTTTCGGCTCTTTTTGTTTGGAACTTTAAAGACCTCCCATGTTAATTCTACATATTCCCACTGGTTAGGGCTAAACCAAAAAACTACTTTCTCAGAATAAATTTCTATATACGTATAATACCCTGCTATCTTCTCTTCATATAAAATAAATTTTCCACTAACATGTGATGAAAGCAATGCATCAATGTCTGTCTACTTGGCATTTCTGGCAGTATAGTTCTTATATCTTCAACACTGCAATATTAGCCTTGGACACTCGATATCCTCAATAACATGCTAACTTAATCAAAGCACAGGTGGTTTTGGAAAGGCAATTTTTTCATATGAAATAAAGCCGAGGTACTCAAGCTATCAACTGGGTGTACTCTGCACTTAGAAAATTATGCCATCACTTTCAATAAATAAACACATAACAAGAGCATGCAACTCTTTCTTCGGATTTTATAAAACTGTTCCAGTGTCAATTACAGTCATAATAGCACACGAACATTCACACCCATGTAAAATACATAATGTAGTGAAAAAAAAAAAAAAAGCAGCACATAAAGATTGTAATCAACCAAAATTTAGCCAAATGAAAGTTTCTACAGTGCATATGCTATCAGCATGAGAACAACACAGCCTGTATCGGTTTAATAACCCTGAAAGGCACATGGATGGAACTAGCACCAGTCCATCTTACTAGTAATATAAAAAGAGCACGTTACACCAAAACTTCTCAGCTATATCCCACTTGCTGCTGCTGCTGCTGCTGCTGCTGCTGCTGCTGTTGCTGGTTCTGCTGATAATTTCCATACCCAGGATAGTTTCCATAATACATGTTAGGATCCTGTGGAGCAGGGGCGTACCCATAATTTTCATATCCTTGTGCATATCCGTAATATCCAGCATTCCACTGATTAGCATCTGGTTGAGGCTGAACAAGAAGAGAAATCCAGCATATTTATTAGTTTCAACTACCAAAGGGCTCCAGCTAACTTCTTTGCAGAAGCAAAAGTAGGAACAAGGTAACATAAATAAACCTGTTTGTTTGAAGGACTGCGTCCCCATGAAAGACGAATATTTTGTCCACTCAACATAGCTCCATTTAACACCCGCAATGCTTCCTCCGCACAACTCCTAATCCATGCACAAATAAAATGTAAATATCCAAATTCTTAATAGTATCCATCACTGCAGTTATGAAAATGGTTTATTTACCTGTCAGCAAACTGAACAAACCCACATCGCTTGCCAGCAGGTATCTTCACATGTAATAATTGTCCATACTGACCAAAAAGCTCCCTCAAATGGTCATCCGTAACATTAGAGTCCAAATTACCGACAAATATCTGTTTGAAATCTGTTAGAACTACAAACACATTGCAAAGAAATAGATTTTTTAAATATTAAAAAAAATTGTGAGATACCCACAGTTGTATTACTCGGGTCATTCTCGTTCTCACTCTGAGTTTGAGAATTCTGATAAGAAGCTGCATATGAAAAGATAGTGCGTAATAAACAAGAAAAAGAAAAAGTAGAAACAAAGGAAGAAACTTCCCTGAGAGCTATAAACAAAAAAGGTGACAAACGAGCTAAAGATTATAGCCTAGAGTAAACATGCAGTTCAAGAATCAAACTTTGATATATGAGTTTTGAAAAACAAGAATAAATTTAATTTGAATAAAAAAAGATTAAAAAAATCCAAGGAAACATCAAGACAGACATACTATGATCCAAAAGTTGAAATGAGTCTACACAAAATAAAAATTCAATGATTTAGCTCAACAACTCAGAATATTTTATCATTTACACTCTACAATGCCTGCCGAAAAAAAGCACGACAATCATATGCATAAGACATGGAATAAAAGAAACTCTTTCTGGCATAATGCAGATAGCAAATCAGTCCAAAATCTAATTTATGTAAAATATTTTGGAGCAGCACTAATTGCATGGCAGTTCAATAGAGCACTATTCTGAGCAAGCAAGCAACAAAGGCATCCTAGTATACCAAGCACAAAGAAATATTATGCCATATCAATCTTTGGAAAAAAATCTTGAAATATTGATGAAACTCATCGTTTGTCACAATAGGGGAGCTAAGGATCTAATAACATAGAGCACCAATGACAATTCATCTAACCAAAAAAAAGAACAATTTGGAGGGCGGAAATTTTAGCAAAATAAAGAACATAAACCAAACAGGACAAGGAGAGGCACAGTCTCCAAAAAAAATATGGTCCAGAAACCCTACTATGCAGTTTCAGACAATATTGAATAACTACCCATACTCCTCGAAAGTATGTTGACATTAGCTCAAATCTAAAAAGTAAAAGCATTTGTGACTGTAAAACTCTAAAATAATTAATTAGGAATATTAAGAGTAATGAGGAAAAAAAGAGGCATATGAATGAAATTTAAAAGAAAAAAAATGAAAGGAAATAAAAGTAAAACTAAACCTTCTCTAATGACAAAAAAATGACATGTTGCTGAACTGATAGATATTTAGAAACCCAGCAGTAACAGAATACAACTGGACTGAAAGTTCATCCAGTAAAATAGAATGAAAAAAATACTTTGAAGAATGTAGCATAACTGATGCTACATAAAAACTTAAATAAAGGACAAGACAAAAAACTAAAAACTGACCTACGAGAGGCAAGCACTAAGGGTAACCAATTCAGCTGAAATCAGTCCCAGGCCCCTAGATGATAGAGCCTCTTGATGCCCTGCTTTGAGACAATATGAGTTCTATAAGTTTTTGCTAGTTTTAAGAAGTTAAAATAGAGTTTATCGTGCCCAAAATGCTAAAGGAAAGTACAGGAAGGAAAGACTTGGGAAACTGCTGCCTATCTTCGAAAAGCATAACTGAAAGAAAGCAAAACTTAACAAAAAGTTCAGCATCTAACCATCACAGTAAATGGAAAATCACATAAATGACCTACAAATTTAAAAGAAAAGAGAACAACAATGGCTACTAACAGTGGACACCAGGTTCGACAAAAGTAACACTAAAGATTTGCAACAAAGGATTATACCTTTAGGGTACTGCTGGCCGCCAGTCACAGCCTTTTTGTTAGTAGCCAGTCCAATTCGCATAGGCCTTGTTGAACAAAAAGCCCCATTCATTTCAGTCATAGCACGTATTTGTTCACTTTCATCAGCAAACCTAACAAACCCGTAACCTTTTGTACGGCCAGTAAGCCTATCAATAACCACCTTAGCACCCTTAACTGAAGGATAATGAACCCTAAATGTCTCTTGCAGGAGATAATCAGTAACATCAGCAGCCAAATCTCCCACAAATATGGTAAAGTCTGGTGTATCATCGCGCTTGTCACCCCCACTGAAAGAGGCCCAATTCAACCTAAAGTTCTGCTCCCCATTAGGCATAGGCGTGCCATTGTACGTCTGCAATATCCTCTCTGCAGAGGCGTGGCTACTAAACTCGATAAATCCATATCCTTCTATTTGACCAGTTTGCTTATTACGGATAACTTTCACAGAAGTAACCTACAAAAAGATTCAACCTTTACCAAATCTATTTTTATGGCTATACACATCAAAACGCAAAAAGAATAATTTTTTAAAAAAATTTACAACTTTTTACCTCGCCAGTGTGAGCGAAGCAGCTACTGATATAATTCTCATCCATCCAATACTGCAAATCTCCGATCCAAAGCGTACGGACTTCATCTTGACCAGTTTGCTGTTGTTGAAGCTGTTGCTGTTGAGGAGGCACCGCCATCGGAGGATGTTGGTGGCCCCACATACCAGCCGGCGGAGGAGGAGGCTGAGATTGAGGTAACGGAGGAGGCATCATCATCATGTAAGGCGGCGGCTGCTGCTGCTGGTGGTATTGCTGCGGCGTTGGAGCGATTGAGGGCGGTTGCTGCGGTGGAAGACCACCCATTTGTGGCGGCGGCGGCATGCCTCCTGCTCCTGGCTGCTGCATCATCGTGGTGTGGAGGTTTCTACAGAGGGAAATAAAGTTTGAAAAAAAGAGAAAAACCTAATTTCGGGTTTAAAGATGAGATGTCCTCAGAGACTTGCTTTATTAGCTTAGATTTTTTTGTTTCCTCTATCAATCAACGAAGAAAGAGACACGTAACACAGACTGCCACGTGGTAGCCTTTTATTGGCTTTTGAGGGTATCGTTACAGGCTTGCCTTAGTTTCCTCACCGTTTGATTTGAGGACCAAAGTCTTAGACTTGAGAGCCCACAAGAAATAAAGAGAAAGCTCCTTACTGCATCATTTCCTTTTACCTTAGCAAAAGTGAAAAACAGCCGTC
Organism: Mallotus japonicus; assembly: GCA_949634005.1. Lineage (NCBI taxonomy): Eukaryota > Viridiplantae > Streptophyta > Magnoliopsida > Malpighiales > Euphorbiaceae > Mallotus > Mallotus japonicus. Next base: position 10,053 of record CATIWK010163276.1, read on the forward strand.
TGTCTTGATTTGAAGTGGATTCGCTCACTGTCTCTGCTTTGTTTCAGCAAAATCTAAATCTGGTATGGAGCATTGTGCATTGACCATTGTATGTTTTTAGCTCAATTTATTTATTATTTTTCTTTTTTTCTTTAGTGTTGCTGTTTCATGTGAATATTGCCATGTTGCTTATGCTGTGATTTTTAAAGAATTTCTTGTGGGCTGATCAGGTTGGAGTTTCTTGTTCTTGATTGTTATTCATTGTCGAATTTCATCTTTTTGGAATTTTTCTAGTTGTAGCAGCAACAAAGGGTAGAGCTTTGCTTTGGGTTTTTTGGTCTTGCTGAGGGGTCTAGGAGTTTCATAAGATTTTTTGTTTTGTTTTTTTTTTTTTTTCCTTAAAGTTAGATCTAATAGAAGGGGATCTTAATGGATTTGCATTTGAAGAGCTTGTTTGGTAGATTCCAGGAGCAATTTGGGTCTGGTCCTGGTCTTGGTCCTGGATCAGGGACTTGCTTAATGAAGGTAGAGGGCATTGCTCCTAATTTCATTAAGTCGTTATATAAAGCTTGTGCTGCTCTTTATAGAACTGACCCTTGGAGGAGATTGCGTCCACCGCATCTTTTTGGGATTCGGGTAGGGAAAGACTCTGATTGGTCTAGCAAGAAACAACCTTTCCCCTGTGTTCAGTTTATTGGAGGTGATGGTGGGGATGTTGGGTTTTACATGTTTCGATCTGAAAATGATGCTAAGAAGATGACAGGGTCTAGAGAGACAATTTTGGCTCCTAATGTTGAGCTTTTGAGGGTTACATATGAACTTGAATCATTGATGTTTCCTTCTAATAGGAAAATGATCAAGTCTTTGTCACTGGAAATGTCGGGGACTGACAGGTTTCCTGTAATTGATGTTGCACGTTGTATGTCTTCTGGTGCACTTCGTTTTAGACATGCAACTCTTGAAGAGCTTAGATTTGTGTATGCATTCATGAGAGCTATGTCTTTGGTGCATCCATTGCTTCAGGAGGATAAAGAAGGCGGTCCAAAGTGGTCCAAGTTGATGTATTTTGAGCCATTTATTGAGACTGTTGACGTTCAGTGGCCTTCAGAAATGGCTAAGGGTTATGACCTTGTTGCTGTTACAATATCACATCCACCTACTCAGGCTTATGAGGAAAAGGCAAGCTCAACAGCTAGTTCAACACCCACCAAGTATGGAGAACGACTGAAGGAAGAGATCTTTGTTGATGTAAGAATAAGCCCAAACTCTAGCTTGAGGCAGTGCACAATGTGTGAGAAAGAAGTTCATGGAGAACAGTCTCTCCCTTGTGGGCATTGTCGAGCAGTTATCTACTGTGGTTCTCTATGCCAGAAGCAGCACTGGAAGGAAACACATAAGAGCATGTGTGGTCTTTACAGGGCTATGATGGAAAGGGAAGAAGAGCTGGCAATGAAAATTTTTATGTTCCCTTGTTCTGCTGACCAGCCTTGTAAATGGCTCGAGTCATTGGGCCTCCATCAGAAGGGAATGTGGAGGAGAAAGTGCAGTTGCTATTCTCACTGCCCCTTTGGTCTCCTTCCCGTTAAAGGTGGCTTGTGGGATTCATGGGGTGGGCTGGGCGACGAAGAGTATCCTTGTGATTCACCTTTTCACAACCATTTAAGAGATGGGATATCAAGCCCGATCCTTCTTTCTGGTTGGCCAGAGTACTATAATCTTCGGTCATTGCCATTGTCAAGCCCTGTTGCTGATATTCTGTCGCACCCACTGACAGTTTATTACATATTGACTGCTCTTAGTATCAGTTCAAAAAACTTATTACTTAAAGGGAAAGAGGTGATTCTTCATTACCTTGGGCCTGAAGGGGAGTTGGATTGGATGCCAGCATTTGCAGAAATTAGCCATTTGCTGAATGGATCAGGTAATATACATATTGTCATGGTCGGACCTGAAGTTCCGACCAATTTGTCTGGCACAACTTCAGGAATAAGTAGTAGGGTGAGGGTGAATCTTGTAAGGGGCATTTATCAAGAGGAAGCTACCTACTTGCCTTCCCCCCATGTTATAGTTGCATTGAACTGTGGATTAGATAACTACAATAGTTGGGGTGGAGCACTTGAAGTGGTCAAATCTACAAATGTTCCAACCTTTTTTACAGAGCAATCAGAAATTTCATGTGCAAATGCAAAGCAGGTCCTTCGTGGATCAGGATTGCACATTACCCATCCTGTGACACCTAATCCTTTCCGTTCTCCTCTGAAGACTCAAAGCACTTCTAGCAACCTTCCTTCATACAGCAATGGTTTTGTGTTTGGAGTGAATACATGAGTTGAAGTCATAGAGGACTGAACTTTGAAATATTTCTGTCATGATGACACGCCAAGGTGATGGCGGCAGATGAATTGAGTCTGAGGTAGTTTATGTAGCATACTTGATTTCCATTGGGCAAAGTACATCTTTTATTGAGTTTGAGCACCAAGAACATTTTAAATAGAGCCTCAGCCTGCTAACCTCACCCAGATTCAAGTATGGACTAATCTGAGATAGAATTGTTGCATATTCAATCACTCATATAGATCCAACTAGGGTCTGGATTTGTTTAATTGCTGATGCAGAGGCTGAAAATGAATTGTCATCTGCTGTTATGAGGTGTGAGTTACTATCTTCATTTCCAAGCTAGGCTGCGAATACTGATTGAATCAGCAGCTGCTTGCTTACATGGTCATCATTCTTTCATTTGTTCCTGATATCTAGTAAAAGTTTCTGTTTTCAATGTGCTGCGGTGCTGAGAGCCGAAATATCAGGTTTCCATCCTCCTAAGCAGCCTTGTAAAAAAGGGCCCAAAAAAAAAAGCCACACCTCAATAATGTAAAATTTTGCATGTATTTTTTTTAAAAAAACTTTTCTGACTTTTGCTTTATTCCCAAACAGAAAAATAATTTCTGTGTTTTTCCTTTAGCTTAAAATAACCTCAACAAGAATTCAAACAGCATCACCTGTGACAGACCATTTTTTTTTTCTCTGTTTATATTCCACAAATGAAAAAGGTTTTTTGAGTATGAATATTAATCGTACAGAAAATAATAACAACGAAAGAATTAAAACTAATTGTGTGTTTTTTGTTTTATTTTTTGAAGAAAAACTAACTTTTTGTGGATAGAATTAAAAAAAAAAAAACTACATATTGCAAATTGATTTGTTAGTTATTATCATTAATTATTTGTTTTGCCAATATCCAATCAACTAGCACCTCATTATTTTCCCTGCAAAGCAGGAAGGCTCCTGTAATGTTTGAATGGCCAAGCAACAAACCCAACCCTAACTTGCAACAAGTTGCAACCCCCAACTGAAAACCCCACCACCAACTTGGCCAGTTGCCCTATAAAAGAACATAAAACATCATATTATCTCTCTCCTCTGCCTGTCAATAAAAAGCCACAAGCAAAAGCAACATCCCTAACCTATCCACAATAACTCAGCCGAAGGAACGCTATGGAGTTCTCTATGTATCATCAACAGCCTTTTCCTTGGCATTATCTTCTTGCCTATCCTTCCCTCTTCTCTTACCCTTCCACTCCAGAAAACTATGTTCATTGGGCCCAAACTCCTGAATCCCATATTTACTCAGTTGACCTTCCTGGTACTTGCAAAATCTTTTCTTTAACTTCAACGTTAACATTTTCTCGCATGGCCTTTTCGTGCATTTTGCTAGTATTGATGCTAGTTTCTTTCTTTCTTGGTCAATGACTCGATGTTGTTGTTGCAGGTGTAAGGAAGGAGGAGATAAAGGTTGAGGTTGAGGATTCAACATACCTTATAATTAGAACAGAGGCCGTAGATGAATCAACTAGACCTGCCAAGAGCTTTATGAGGAAATTCAGGCTTCCAGGTTCGGTTGATGTTGATGGAATATCAGCTAGATATGAAGATGGTGTATTGACAGTTACTGCACCAAGATCTTATAGAAGAAGGGGACTCCTTATTGACCTATCAGCTTTGCCTGAGATGCTGGAAGTTACTGCTAGGGCTGCCTGAATTAATATACTAACATGATATGATTTAGTTAGTTAGAGCAACTAAGATTGGATCTTGTTTATTTGTTTTGCATGGCTAGGCTGTGTAGGCCATGTTATATTCTTATTTGATCATCATAGCTGGTATTCATGAAACCAAAGACCTATATGTATATAGGATGAAAGTTTCAGATGCTACTTGCTTTGCTTTTGTCCCTTCAATGGCTATTGAGATTTTTCAAGATGGTCTATTGTTTTTACTCTGCCTTGCCTGTTCATTGGAGCTGCAGGCTGCCATTACTCTACAGTTCTTTGTCTTGTTCATTTGCTACAGTAAGAAGTAATTGCCTTTGTCGAGTGACAGAAAATGGGTATTATCAATTAAAGAAATGAGGAAAATGGAAAAAAAAAAATCTGAGACTGAAATAAAAATTTATCCTTTTATCTAGTACCCAAAAAGGCCTTTATTTTTGCTGTTATCAGACCAAAGGAATTTGATGGTGGTAGATATTTTTGAAGGTGGAATCTGAATCTCATATTTTAAAGATATTTCACGTGCACCGCAGCCATTCAGGATAAACCCATAGCCATAGTCAGCAACAACCGCTCACAATAAGGGTAAAGGTGCATTTTTGCCCCTCATGTTTTGCTTGAGGAGCAGATATGCCACTTTTTTATTTTTAGTCCAAATAAGTTAGGTTAAGGAATAAAACAAGTTTTTAAGCCCCTTATAAACGGTGGAGTGAAATTCAAATAGACTGTCGTTACTTTTGCATTTGACGTGGCAGCCATGCAAGACGGAGTTGAGCACACATGTTCCATGTATGAACATCCATCCATTGCATTGCATACCCCCAAAATCATTGTAGCCCATGAGACCTCATTCCTTTCAAGCATTCTATCAAACAATTCGTGAGCATCCACCACACCATCACCACCACCCACAACCCATCACCACCACCATTACCACCGCTCAAAACCACCACCACCACCACCACCACCACCATCACCATTCTCGTCAATAACATCACTACCCTTAAATTAACATCATCCACCAATTAACCATTATAGGAAAATTAGAAAAGAATGATACAGAATAAATATGAAAAAAAAAAACAAATTTCAGCAACAAGACTAAAGATAAAAGAAAGTGAATAGTAATTGAATATCATAGCTGAATAAATTTTTGTTTAGAAATTTTTAAATCAATTAGAATTTAATCAATAATTTGATATAAACTGCTCAAATAAATCTCAACTCAAACAAGGATTTGATATAGACAACAGCCCAAACAAGTTACCCATAATCATCATTAACATCAACATTGCCCAACATCACCTTTACCTGTGAAAGCCAATGAAGACTAGTAGTAGAGTGCACAAAATGCAGACTATTTGAAGGGAAAAGCCGGCCATAAAAAGATCCAGGAACGCCATAAACATAACATGGAGGAAAATCTTTCCCGTTGTCTGTTTTGATTTTCTGGAAGGTCATTCAAGAACACACTAAATTTCGGTGGTGATCGACCCCAATTAAGAACATCTTTTGTGGAAAATGCTTGTGAATTCTTTAACTGCCGAGAGAGCAGTTGGTCCTGATGCGCATCCAAGGTCTGCAATGGTAACAAGCTCGGGCAAATTTGCGTCACATAAAGTTAGCTCCGTTTGAACGAGTACCGGTGTTGCCTTTGATAGTTGTGCTCTCAACCAAAAACAGAAAGAAGAAAGTTGTTAAAGGAGGCACACCTGAGGCACAAGATGCACCAGGAACAAGCCTAGCATCTCAACCATTGAAAGATGGCATGTTAATGAGGGCATCTAAATTCTAAACTCCAAGACCATTTTGCGCCTTAACACGCGTTGTGCATTTGATAAACCATTGAAAGAATCACAGCACATACTAAAACAGCTCCAAAGTCTAATGTTGGTGTTTGTGCTGCTACTAATTACTGAGTCAGGAGTTGCATAGCATATATAGAAAAGGGGAATTGTTCACGAGGAGAGAAGAGGTAGTGGTGTTTTCTGGGATAGAAGAAGCGGCGATGGCAGTTGCTGGGAGAGGCGACGGCTGCGGTTACTAAGCAACTACTTATAAATTATTTCTAAACACCCATTATCAAAAACCCAATTATTGAGCTTTTCATTTTTTTTTTTTTTTTTTTTTGACTGATGGTGACTCTATCATTGGTGAGTGGAAGAGTTGGTTGGGCGATGGTAGTGATGGTTAGATGGCAGAGGATGTTGATGGAGAAGGAGGTGCCATCAGTTGAGTGAGCGAGCAAGCGAGGGTATGTATGTTGGTGACTCTGTTGTCAATGAGTGGAGGAGTTGGTTGCTGCGACGCCAATGTGGTTAGATGGTAGAGGGTGCTGACGGCTAAATTGGGTAGGGGTGAAGAAGGTTTTTGTCGGGTATAACAGAGATGAGGATGGATTTACTTGCCAACAAAAAAAAAAAAAAAGGATGGGTTTACATGAGTCAAACGTTTGCCATGTCAACCATTCGTTAACGCCCCCTCACTGCTGTTCATGCCATGTCAGCATGAGAGGCTTAAAAATAAGAAAGGAGGCACATCTACTCCTGGGGCAAAACATGAGAGGCAAAAATGCACCTTTACCACTCACAATAATAGCTAGCAGAACTGATTTTAATTGAGAGCATTACTTTAACAGCAAGTTGGCAAGAATAGATGATAATTAATGAATTCAGGCCCGACCATAATCTTGTTGGAAAGCCCAAATCAAAAAAGCAACTCTCAATCTCTAGTAGAAATGGGATATTTCTTTAGCAAATTAGACCCAGCACTAGCACTGAATATGCTGTCTGTATACCAACACACACCCATCGACAATCTTAAACCATGCTGTACTTCAGGCCTTCGGGCTGTATCCTATATGAAAAAAGACCACTACATTTTCTATTGGGAAGAGGGTTTACGGAGATCATACACTATAAACAAAGCCAGAGTCCAATCTAACAACCAGAATCAGTTAATTGTCATCAATTTGAGGAGCCCAACAGCCTCTCGCATTCTTCTTTCTGCTTTCTCTCGTGCTGCCACACCCTGAGTATTCCTGCATAAAAATAAGGTACAATGAGCTTATATCCGTCGTAAATGTATAAAAGAAAAGAGAAGAAAAACTCCAAATGCTTCTATGTCACCTATATTTCCTTGTTGCTTCTTCCACAAAACTATGTAACCTCTTTAAGAGGGCAGGCAACCTGCGCAAGCACTGAGCACCTTTTTTATTTGAACAAATCTTCATTAGAATCTCTGAAGCAATAAAATAACCTTCCTCCTTGTTCCTGTAAATTAGAGGTTGTTATCCAAAAGTAAGGTAATTTATTTGTGGATGCATAAATGAAAACATATTTTTCGAATTATAATCTAGACGTTAAGAAACATAAAAAGAACACCTGAGAAATTCCAAAAAGATGATTTGTATTGATCCATGGCTATCAATTAGCACTTCAGTCAAGTGTTGATAGCGGGTAAGGTTCCGGATGGTGGAAAGTGCGTGCTTTAAAATCTCCTGATCAGGTATGCTTCGACTGACTGAGCCAATCAGCTTAAGTAAAATGCCAATTGCCCCGGCAGCCACAAGCTCCTCACAACATTTTTGAGAATGTTGTGTAGTCATATCTGCCATAGAAACTGACATGAGTATATGCGGTCCACAATCTAATAACAGGAATGTAATGGATATTTTCCTTATACCAAAAGAAAATTTCAACTACGAAATTAATCAATTATAACTTAATCAAATTGATAACTTTGCCAAATTATACAATAAATAAGAAATTCATACCTAAAGTTGCACAAGTATGAAGAATTCCACTGATGCTTTTCATACTCAAAAGTTCCGAAAGCGCCATTTTGAGTCTGTTAATAATCCTCATACTGTCATCGACATTTTTAGCAGACTTCTGTACTCTCAAGCGTAAATCCAGCAGCTGTCCTCTTGACTCTTTACGCACGATGTAACCTTTCCAGTGTGACTGTCAAATTTACCAAACGTGAGATCTTAAACAAAAGGACCAACAAATTCTGTTTTAGAATAAAAGAAAGTGGAAAAGAGGAAAAACCATAAACAAGATGGAGCCAAATGGCAAAAAGAAAATTAAATAATGAATTAATGCAGCAAGTAAACCTCAAGGAGTTAAGAGAAGGCCCTAATTCCACAAACATGCAGTTTGGTTTTCTAAACCCAAAGATTCTTACTTGGATCATAATAGCATATCGCCTTTCCGCAGAGTCCCTTTTCCTGCTAATCCATCCTCTAACACAAGACTGTATAATAAACGCAGATTTTGCTCTTAGTTTAAGTAACAAAATACCTCTCCACCACCTCTGCAGCTTCAATATTGAAACTAGCACTATTTTCAATTCAGAATTCTGAAAGAACCCGACTGAAGTTTGGAAATTACAATAGCCAATAGTAACTTGATGAAAGTGAGAAGCCCCTGTAACAGCCCAAGCAGAATATGTTTAAGATAACCAAATGATGAAAAATAAAAAAACATAACAAAACAAAAGAAGACAACTGTAACTTAGGAAAACTTTTCATAATACCTAAGAGCCTTTTTCTGGTGATTTCTCCCCTCACAAAACGTTGAATTCCAATAGCAGCACTTTTGCTGCAATGAAATGCCTTCCGACAGTTTAAGCACCGTATAGCACTTTGAATCTTTATTGCAGCTTCTGTTTGGAGTATAAAGTTCCTCCTTATCAGCCATCCACGGTAGCATCTCTGAACTTTTGTTATTAGTTCCTTCTTTTTCAAAAATTTCCTTCTCAACTGCCAACATTGGAAATGATGCTGGATTTTACATGCAGCAAGATGCTGATTATAGAGAGACCTTCTAGCAATATAATTCTTCCAGGAAAGCTGGATTCTATTGGCTGCTTCTGTTTCAAGATTGCTACGTTGCACTTGGTACGTGTGTGCATCCTTCATCATTTGGACCGGACACCTAGACCTTGCTATCCAACCGCGAAAATATTTTTGAACTACTGTGGCAGCAGTAACTAATTCAGCAGCACGTTGTACTTGGTGCATGCGTGCATCCTTCATCATTTGAACTTTACAACTAGACCTTGCTATCCAACCACGAAAATATTTTTGAACAACTGTAGCTGCATTAACCAACTCAGCAGTGGATATATCATGATTTCTAGTGCTTCCAGCCTGGAGTCTCCGCCTCATCCAAATCTTAGCTGCTCGCTGGATGAACACCACTGATCTTCTTAACTTGACGAAGCTATTTCTGTCAACAATAAAATTGACATATCTCCTATCTCTTTCCGACTGTTTCCACCTTTCTGCAAGATTTATCCAAATCAAAAAGAGTCCATTGAACTTGCATGAGACAAAATTTCTAATGGCATAGAAATAAAGATACCATATATAGACTCCTGAACCATGTCAATACTGAATTTGTGAGGTGAAAGTTTCTGCTTCACCATTAACCAAGCACGAATAACAGTTTGCAAAAGTAGAACAGCATTTTTCAACTTCAAAAAGCTGCAACGTGCAATTGATCTTCTGAAGTGCGACTGTATGAGTGTTGCTGCATTGTCTGTAATGAGTACCAATAATAAGCAACTTATGGTGATAAAGGATACTGTGATAAACAAAGATTGTATAATCAACTCAGATGTTCCCAGCCTTTACAAGGAATGGAAAAGAAAAGCCAAATACAACTTTCTAAATAATGGCTTCTGGGAACAGAAATGGAGCAGCATAATTGAATCATTGGAAGAAAAAAAAAAAGGAAATATAGAGTTCAGTTATAACTAGATAAAGCAAAGTGTCTAATAATACAAACAAGAACTGTTTTGGTTAATGCTATAATTATTTTTTATGGCAAGGACGACAACGTATAAGCTATTCAGAATCTGAAAACCTAAGAAAAGTCAACAAAGAAACATAGGAAAATTATCTATAAGATAACCTTTTTGAAAGTTGATGCTGGATTTGGCGGTTGAGATGCATTGCAAAGTTGAAGCCGCAGGTTTTGTGACAAAACTGTTGTTCTGTTCAGCCATATTTTGCCACCAAGCTTTAATGGCCTTAAATTTTCTAGCAGCATCTGCAATTTAAGGGAAATGAAACAAAAAAGAAGATGACCCATCAATCCATCAACCTTTATAACCATTATGTTTATTTTATTAACTAGAATTGCAGGTAACAAATGAAGACTTAAATTATTTATTTTCTAGTTTTTCCACTCACATTTTCAAAAAAATTGTACTCATTTGTCATAGCAGTCCTTAGCGAAGTCATTATTCATTCAGTTAAAATGATCTTAGTAGCAATGGAGAAGACACAAGATATATTTATAATAAAAAATTATGCACTAAAACGGATTGATGTCTAAATAAAAGACCAAAACCTTCAGTATAATGTCCATCCGTTTCTTCTTGGTCTAGTACAGCATTCAATCTCGTGCCACACTGTTGGGTGGTTGAATGTTTCCTCTCTGGACTTTGACAATTGCAACACAGGAGCTTATGAAAATTCAGCTGATCCTAGTAGACAGACAAGCAGTTCATTAGATAATTTTGTCAACTCTGTTTATACAGTTAGATTTGGCAGACAAATTAAAACATTACCATGGTTTTCTTTTCAGTCAACTGTGATGCAAGAAAAACCAATAGGATTACCACACCCCTTTCACTAATTGCACCACTATGTTCAAGTATGTCGCTGATTTGCATAATCTGTAAATAGAAGTAATAAGTTATAGCGTTCCAGAACTATCAAAAGGTGAATTTTGTCAGTCGAGAATCACGATCAATCAATGCCAAAATTTCATGAATTCAAGCCATAACCTAATACCAAAATTTTTCCCCCAGAATAAATAATTTTCAAGTGTGACCAACCTGTTTGACCTTTTCTTTTATGTACTGATATGAGTAAAAAGCCTTTCAATACCTTATTAGCAATCAACCAAGCTCTCTAGTCCTTACCTCAGGAAAATTCCCCAACAAGGTTATTAGCTTCTGTGATAATATGAAATTATGCACTGCATCAGTATAATCCGCAACAGACATAATTGATTCTCCTCCACTAATGTCAGTAGTGTCCTGTGAATAAAACGTACACATGAATGGACAAAAAAAAAAAAGTAAAGATATTCTACAGAAGTTAAAAACAAAGAAAAAATACTGAGGTTGGAAAATAAATAGCACCTTAGGGGAAATAGAACAACAAAGTTCTTTCCGGAAGTAATAGTCAAGCAAACACCATACAGCTTTTCCATCAGCTAAAGAAGTAAATCCATCAACCTTGTGATCATACTTATCACAGACTGCCTGCAAACAGTGCAATAGTTTGTGAAGTACATAACACCACTAAAAGAACAGGAATAGAGACAGAAAGAAAACAAGCAATAGATGAATCAAAGAATGATATTCCTCCAAGCAAAACCAAGAAAGACAATATGTAACATGAATAAGAGATCACAATGAAGGGGATGAACAGAGAAATGGAGGAAGTCTGTGAGAGGTACGTGAGCCAAATACATCTTCTACATTCTCTAAAATAGCACTATACCTGGATCCAGTTCAAAAGCAACTCCAAAGGAGAGGAACTAAGATCAATTCTCTTTGAGAGGTCCTACGAAAGAGGAGAACAAATAAATTTTAAATACCACAGAAACTTAACAAAAGATACAAAGAACCTACTGAAACACGAATTGAAAGGTCAACTAAGCATCCTTACAACACTGGTTCCATGAATTTTGGAGATCTCCTCAACTAAGATTCTGCTTTTGATCAGAAGTGGCAGCTGAAGAATTTATGTCGAGACAAGTCATTAATGAAAGCATAAGGAGCTCAATCACTCCTTAAAATCCAATACTGCAATAGTAAAAATATGGGCAACATACCTGCAAATGAACAAACATGCTCCAAAGCAAGCTAATAGTTAGTTCCTTGTCTCCGCTAGCAACATCGTCTTCCATAATCATCATTCCATCGTCATCACACAATCTCACACCAGCATGTTTCAGATATTGCAGTGCAATACCACAATTGGCCAAATTTTTCTTACGAGTATCAGATGGAACTACCATTTTCTGCCACACAGTGAAGCTACCTTGTTGAATAATGTTTAATTCCTCACAGATTTTTTCTGTCATCCAACATATGTAAAAGACAAAAGGGAAAAGAAAACACCAACCATAAGAATAGACGAGTCATTATGCAAGAGCTGAATGGCTCGACAAAGCCTCACTCCATCTTGTAGGTCAACAAATAAATCTGTCACTCTAAAGTCATACTCAACAAGAGGACACTGCCAAATTGAACCAGAAATTTCCCATGTTTGTAAGTACATAAAACCCTCAGCTTTTCAGGGTGCAAGATCATAAATAAACTTAAAATGCACTGCATTTTATCCTAAGCACCAGCATGCACATGCAGATTGACTCATTATGACAGGAAATGGAATACATACCTGCTGATAAGATACTTTATAACCTACAATCACTAGATGTGCAAGAAGGTTACCTTCTCCAAGCATTATCTCCGATGATAAAAAATCTAGTTTTATATCAAAGAGATAAAATGTCAACCTACAATGAATAAAGGACAGTTATAACTCAATCTAAAAAACACTGAAATGAGAAATGATACTAAATTTACCATTAATCATTTGACGACTAGACTTGATGCTTGATTGCACATTGAATAAAAGAGGAGAACCCCCATCAACTCCATCAATCCCATACTTTAAAGAAAGAGCGCTATGAGATTTTGCTCTATCAAGTATAAGAACCAGCAACAAAAATCTCTTCAGTATAACATTACCCAAATTCTCATAGTAACCCGGTCTGTATAACCCTTCAACCATCTTATTATAAGCATAAGCTTTTGCTAGTCCAGCATGAGAGAAAAACTGCTTTTCAATTACCATTTTCAGAAAGGCAATATCTTGATCAGATTTGACATCCCCATTAGGCAACAATGAGTCACCACCGAAAATAATATGCAATCCCACACGAAGCCAAACTGGATTATAACACATAAGAATTTGAATGGCCTTCTCTTTCATTCCAACATCTGTTACTAATGGGCAATGTGACTTCATTTTCAATCTTCCTTCATCAATATTCTAGGAAATGATAAATCAGCAAAATTAGTTCTAGAAAAATTAATAATATTCTAATTTACTCGACTAAAATGGGGAAAAAGATAATGACTTTTGCTCCTTTCAAAACATATAAAGAGTGCCAATAATGAAGCAAACAAGAAGACTGACCTTAACGACACGAGACATAACATCAAAAATCTCTTTACAACTAGCCAAGCTTAGATAAATCTTCATTCTTTGCTGCAGATCATCCAAACTACACACGTCTTTCAATGAATTTTTTAGCAAATCATAATTCTTCCAGCTCGAAAACCTCTGAGCCCCTTCATTAATCTCCACACAATCAACGCCTCTCAGCCTCTTAGGACTCCGCCATTGAGCATCTTTCTGCCGCTTCCCTAACTTCTCAGGTAAGCTTCCATCTTGATCATCATTGTTTATAATAAAATCACAGCCGCAGGATCTAGGGTTCTGGAGGAGGAAATTAAGCCAAATAGTGAGAGACTTAGAAAGTGATTTAAGAGATTGCTCCTTTTTAGTTTGGAGTTTGCGTGAGGACTGCGATTGTTCGAGCTCAAAAGCCTTTAGACGACGGGCTGTCGCGGTTTTCCGTTTAGTCCGGTAACTGCGGACGGAAGAAGGCGGTTTGGGGGTTTGTTTGGAGGCAGTGAAGAATTGAGGGTAAGGAGAAGAGGAGGAGGTGAAATTAGGGATATGGGAAGGGCGTTTTGGGGTTTTGAAATTTGAAATGTCTTTGAGAAGAGAAGAAGATGGCAGATACGGTGCCGGAGATGGCTGATCGTTGCCGTCCATTGGTTTTATGAAGAAACAGAGAGGTTCTACGGCTGGGTTTTGTAAGAGATTTCGATTCCAACAGAAACGGAGTAGAGAAATGGGAGGGAGAGAGGCGGAGTGGGCGTTTTTTTTTTGAATTTGAAATGTGCAGAGGGCGGTGAAATAATGATGAGTAAAAAGCGACGGATGTAGGACACGTCACGTGGAGAACCTGCTTTTAACGCTGCTGATTTTCTTTTCAAATTTAACCGTTTAATTCGAACTATTGTCGCAAAAGAAACATTTTCTTTTGTGCTAGTGGAGGTGCGAATTCGGTCGGTTCAGTCGGTTTTGGAGGAATATTTTGATCGAAAACTGAATTAATCGAACCAAAAAAATTAAAATCGAACTGAATCAAACTAGAAATCGAACCGAACTAAAATAATTGAAAGTTTCAAAATAAAAACCGAACAGAACCGAAATAACCAAAATTTTAAAAAATATTAATTATTTTTATTTTTTATTAAATTATTATAATATTTAAAAATTAAAAAAATAAAAAAAATTAGTGAAATTCAGTTAATTCGGTTAACCGATTTTCTGAGAATAAAAACCGAACCAAAAATTCGGTCGGTTCGATTCGGTTCAAAAAAATCGAAAATGTTAATCAAGCAAACTGAACCGAACCAGTTCGATTCAGTTTTCGATCCGGTTCGATTTTTGCACACCCCTATGTGCCTGCACGACTATAAGGCGACCCATAAAGGTCGCATTCGTACCGTCACTAGAAATGTGATAAGACAACCAATAAAGTGGAGACAATATACGTCGCAGAATTCAGCGTGTACATCTAGCGACGAACATTTATCTGTCGCCAATGAATGGTGACTAACTATTATTTGTCTCAAAATGTTCTGAGACGAATAAAAAAAACCCTTGCATTGTTAATCACGCTTATTAAAAGACAAGTTGTTTTTTCAGGAATCATCTAATTAAGATATGTAATGGGAAAATACTACATAGTGAGATAAATTAAGGAATATAACGGAATTAAGTGGAGATGAGCACAAGCACATTAGAGGTGCACTTGTTTCATTTCTTAAACCTGAAGCGTTGAAGCAATCTGTTGGAAGAATGGATGAAGAAATTAGAAAACATTTCATGATGCATTGGCATGGCAAGCAAAAGATTCCAATATGTTAGCTTTTTTTTTTTTTTATCAAGTTGGTTTGTCTTTAATAACACACAGGCAATGCCATTGATGAAGAACCTTACCTTCAATGTCATGACCTCATTTATCATTGGAATATAGCACAGACCAAAAAGAGACTTGCTAGGACAGCTCTTCCAAGAACTTATCAAAGGAATACTAGTGGTACTAATCAATTTTCCTTACACAACCTTCAACAGAGGCCTCAATGCAAGAGCCAAAATCAAAACAATGCTCCTGGATCTTATCCATGAGAAAAGGGCAGCGCTTGAGCAACAGAATGTTTCCCCAAAACAAGATCTTCTCACTACCTTATCAATTAAAAAAAAGTTAGAATCTTACACAATATTATTTAATAAACCTATACATAAATTCAAATAAATAAAAGAAGGTGAGCAGGCCGCCTCCCCTCGCTGCCATGGTATATGTTAGCCATAATGATATGTTTGCTCACAAACAGCCAATCCTTCGGATCCTCAACCAGCAAAAAAACACTCTTATGCAGCAGCAGTTCTAGGCTCTCCTATCTCTTATGGTGAATGTCCTACTTCTCATAAGGGTGGATATATTGTCATTAAAGTTGATCAACAAGTTTATGAGCAGCGTTTGACGCTTTGTAAAAATGCATTAATCGCTCGACTAGTTTTGGCTAAAGGAGAATCTCCTTGGAAATTATCTGAATTAAAGCAGAAATTAACCACTTTGTGGGGTTTATCAAAACCATGGAAATTAATCTCCCTTGGCCGCAGTTATTATCATGTGATCTTAAACTCAACAGCAGAAAAAAAAACTTGGTATGGGGAAGAGGGTCTTTGTCCTTGAAACCAGGCATCATTCGGCTTTAACACTGGACTCCGAATTTTGATTCCGCAAATCAAAAATCCACAAATGCACAAATATGGGTTCGTCTATACCGTTTACCTTGGGAATATTGGCATCCCACAATCCTAGTTTCCATTGCTAAAGGAATTGGAGTTCCTTTAAAAATTGATAATGTAACTGTTAATGGGGAATTTGGGCACTATGCTCGAATATTACTGGATATTGATTTCATAAACACTTTGCTAGAAAATTTATTGGTGGAGCGTGTGGGTAAGAGTTTTTTTATGGATGTCGTTTATGAGAATCTTCTGTTATTTTGTCAAGTTTGTTCTAATATTGGACATACTGCTCATGATTGTAGACACAGAACTAAACCCGCACCTGAAGTTTCACATGTGAATGCTGCGGAGCCAAGGAAAGTATAGCAACCAAAGGCAACTACTTCAAATATCCTAGTAAACAATATTTTTAACAAATTATGTACAACTGTTGATGATGTGCAGGCAGATTTAGACAACCAGAAATCAACGAAAATTTATTCGGATAAGGCTCCTCGCCAGTTTGCTACTAATAAATTAGTAGCTCAGGATTTATATACAGTGATAGATGGGAACTCTCGGTTGGAAACTGTGGAAAATAATAACATTGCAGTGGACGTTAATGATCAGACTTCTTCCCGCATTCTCATGATGGTACGATTTTGGAACATGGTACCACTGATCCTGTAGACACCTCAGATCTGGATCCTCCAATTGATAAGGCCAATGATGAGATTACGGCTACATAAGGCAAAATTTCTTAGGCAGATCAAGTTGACGATGATGATGAAACTTGGACTACTATCCAAAATAAAAAGAAGAGTCCTAAGATTGAACATAAACCTTATCAGGTTACTCTTTCCAAAAAAGTAACCAAGAAACCTCATCGTCTAAATCTATGATTATGAAGGTTATGTTTTGGAATTGTAGAGGTGTTGGAAATTCTAACACTCTACGAAAAATTCAGAATGTTTGCTATGCTAGCAAAGCCGGATGTTATTGGTATTGTCGAGCCTATGATTCAGCTAGAAGATATTCCTTCTTCTTTTTGGCGGCAATTGGGTCTTCGTTACGTTACTTGTAATGTAGCTCCTCTACCATCTCTTTGGGTTTTTGTCGCCTCTCATCTTGATTACTCTATCATATCTTGTTCTAACCAGCAGACTACTGTCTCTATTTCTAATATTGGTAATTGGATTTCCTTAGTCTATGGTAGCACTTCAGGTCTTACACATAGAATTATTTGGAATGAATTACGTTCCATTCACTCTCAGTGTACTTCTAATTGGTTTTTGATTGGAGACTTTAATGCTTGCTTAGGTTCGCTTGAGAAGTCTGGACGTCCTCCTCCTATTGTTTCTTGTCGGGATTTCAACTCTGTGATTGATGACTATAATTTATCCAACTTGGATATAATTGGTACTTTTTATACTTGGTCTAACGGAAGAAAGGGGTCTGCCCGTATTGAAGAATGTTTAGATCATGCTTTTTGTTCAGTTGCTTCATTCAGCTCTTGGATTCATATTAAATGTGTAGCTTTTCCTAAACAATATTCAGATCATAATCCTTTATTGCTTAGTTGCTCTTCTTTGGTGGGGGGGGGGGGGGGGGAGGGGGGGTGCTCCTTCTCATTTTCGATTTAGAGCTATGTGGCTGACTCATAAGGAATTTCTTCCTTTCATTCAGGCCAAATGGAGCAGAATGCATGTTAATGGTTCAGCCATGCGTTGTTTAATGTCTAAACTAAAATTACTTCGGAGCTCTTTGAGAGATTATAATTTCAATATTTTTAGGCATCTTGACAGAAATATTGAAAAGGCTTCGGCCCAGCTTTTATCAGTGCAAAATCTCATCTCTTCTTCAGGTATTTCAAAAGCTTTGCATCGTCAAGAGCTTGATGCTCACCACCATTTAGAAGCTTGCCTTGTTCAACAATAAATGTTTTATAAGGAAATTAGCAGAGTTAAATGGCTTCAGGGAGGTGACCATGATATTGCATTTTATCATGCCATGGCTTCGCAGAAAAGAGCTATCTCAGGTATTTATGTGTTGGAAATTGATGGAGTTCTCTCTGAGGATGTTTCTACTATCAAGCATCATGTTGTTAATTTTCCTAAAAATCTTTTTGGGTCCTCTTCTCAATCTGACCGAAATTATTTTCATTTAATTTCTCAGATGGTCCCTCATTTAGTTTCGAAGGAGGATAATTCTAATCTTCTTTATATGCCTTTTTTTGAAGAAATTCAAAACATAGTGTTTCAAATGGATGGAACTAGTGCTCCAGGACCGAATGGCTTTACTGGGGATTTTTTCTCTCATTGTTGGGATATTGTGGGTAATTAGGTATGTGCTGCTGTTTCTCAATTTTTTATTCATAGGTGCATTGAGCCTGGATTAAATTCCAGTTTGATGATTCTTCTACCTAAAGTGCCTGGTGCTCAGCATATTACCAAGTTTATAATAGAGTACAAAGTTTTTCAAAGGATAAACCCAACAATATTTTGTATAACCATCCAAAAACAAAACATAATAATGATACCCAGAAAAAGAAGAAACAGAAGATTGCCAAACATCAGAATGAATAATAGAAAGAGGACAAGTAGCGTTATTTATTGAATCTGAAAAAGAAAGTTTAATGTGCTTGCCAAGTTGACAGGCATTGCAATGAAAATCTAATGTATGCAGAGAACAAAGACTTGAATGACTATAAAGAATATTGGTGAATAAAGTCTTCCAAATAAGATAATTTGAGAAATTAAGAACCTCAGGAATATGATTTTTAATATTGCTAACATTAAAAATAGTTGTAGAGGATAAGGTTTGAGAATTCATTAGAGAAGAAGAAGAGGATGAAATAGAAGAAGAAGAAGGAGAAGTCATGTCTGATAATTTTACGGCTTTGATACCATAAAAAAGTGTGATTCTATATTACCTCAAAGAGAGGCACACCCATCATATATGTAGTGATTCTCACAAGTAGGGTTACACATTAGGGTTATACATACCATAAATAGCTAGAGTCCTATTCCTATACAATAAAGGACTATTACAATAAAGGAAAAACTTTGTACTCTATTAGTTTAGACCAATTGTGCTTAGTAATTTTATTTATAAAATTATTACAAAAATTTAGCTGATCGTCTTTCGATAGTAGCAGCTAAAATTATATCCCAGGAGTAGTTTGGTTTTATTAAAGGCCGTCATATTGAGCATTGTATTGTTGGGGCTTCTGAATGTGTTAATCTTTTAAAGCATAATGGGTGAGCTAATAATATGGCTATTAAAATTGATGTTCACAAAGCTTTTGATTCTATGAGTTGGGAGTTCATTTTGAAGGTTATGCGTTGTTTTGGATTTAATAGCAAGTTTTGTTCTTGGATTTTAACCATTCTTCAGTTTTCAAGGATTTCTGTAGCTCTAAATGGTTCGAGTAAAGGATATTTTCGTTGTAATAGAGGGGTTCGTTAAGGGGACCCTTTTTTTTCTTTGCTCTTTTGTATTGGTGAAGATTTTCTTAGTCGTTGGCTTATAGCTCAGGTTCGTTCTGGAGATTTTATTCATATGGTTGGTTGTAATTCTCAAGCTCCATCTCATTTTCTTTATGCAGACGATATTCTTATATTTGGCAAAGCTTATGCTAGAAATGTTCGATGTCTTTCTAAGACTTTGGAGATCTATAGTGCTATTTCAAGGCAACACATCAATTGGGAAAATCTGAGGTTTTTTTCGGATCCTCTACTCCTAGAAGCTGGGTTCTATTTCCAATATGAAGCTGGGTTCTCTTCCTTTTCATTATTTAGGGGTCCCTCTCTTTAAAGGATCGCCTAAATACTCTTATTTGGTTCAGGTAGCGGATGCTATTTTAAATAGATTCAACAGATGGAATGGTCATCTTCTTTCTATGGCTAGTTGAATTTGCTCAGTCAATTCGGTTATTACTAGTTCTTTCATCCATAGTTTCATGGTTTACAAATGACCTCTTCGTCTTATCAGGCATATGGAGAAGGCTATTCGGAACTTTGTGTGGTCTGGTTCAGTTTCTAGCAAGAAATTGGTAGTGGTTCCTTAGAAGTTTTGTTGTCTTCCTAAACAAGAAGGTGGTTTAGGTATTAAGAATTTAAAGGTTCTTAATTCAGCTCTTCTTCATAAACTACCTGGTTCCATTATGGCTAATGATGGGTTCATTTTTTATTTCCTTTGGCGTCAGTATTTGACTGTTTATAATTCTCCTTGTCGGCTTATTTCTTCTATTTGGGGCTCTATTAAATTCATTTTTATGAATCTTCAAAAGAATGCTATTTGGATTATTGGTAGAAATTCTAATGTGAATTTCTGGCATGATAATTGGCTTGGTTCTAGTCTTGCGGATAGAATGCATTTGCCCATTCATAGGAGGAAATTTTTATCTGGATTGGTTTCAGATTTTTACATTGATAATGAATGGCACTTGCCATCACTTCTATCTATTGCTTTTCCTAGCATAGTGGACGAGATTAAATCTTATGTGCTGTCGAACTTAAATGAAGACCGTCTTGTTTGGAAAGGTAGCATGAATGGTAAGATCACTTGTAGTGCTATTTATCATTATGAGTGGCATTCACATCCGGTTAAGGATTGGTGTCATGCTATTTGGCAAAGTTATATTCCTCCTTCATGATCTCTTCTTTGCTGGCGGCTTTTTAATGGGAAAGTTCCCACTGATGATATTCTTCAATCCAAAGGTCTGTTCATCACCTTGAAGTGTCGCCTTTGTGGTACTAATGCCAAAAAAATTTCTCATCTCTTTTTTCATTGTCATTGTGCAAGTCGAATATGGTCTGCGGTTTGTGATGCTTTCGGGTTGATTCTTCCTATTTGTCACAATGCTTTACATCTATTTCAGACCTTGAGTTCTCACCATTTCGGTTCCCAGGTTAGGCCTCTTCTTCGTACTGTAATTTTTAGTACTGCTTTTTGGTGTATTTGGAATGCACGTAATAAATCTACTTTTGATGATTCTCAAGTGCCCATTTTCCATTCTTTGCGAACAATTTTTTGTGCTATCAAGGAGTGTGATTTGTTTAAGATTGGATTTGCTAATAATTCTCAACGTGAGTTGTTGATTCTCCGGAGACTTCATGTTCCTTATAAACCTCCTAAGGCATCTTCAATTATCTCGGTTACATGGCATTTGCCACCTCCTTTTTGGTTGAAATTAAACACAAATGGTTTGACTTTGAATTCTAGTCGCGGTGGAGCGAGTCGCATTTTCAGAAATTGTCGTGGCTTTGTTAAAGGTTGCTTTGCTTTTACTTTGGATAACACTCATGCATTTGTGGCCGAATTGCATGCTGCTATTCATGGTATTGATAAGGCCTTGTCTTTCGGTTGGAACAATATCTGGTTAGAATATGATTCATCCTATGTTGTGCATTTATTTAAATTGAAGAGTCTGAATGTTCCTTGGTTTTTGCTTGCTGCTTGGTCTCGCTGTCTTTGGCAAATTTCTCATATGTCTTTCGTCGTCTGTCACATGTTTCATGAAGGTAATATTGTAGCTGATTGTTTGGTTAAGGAAGCTATCTCTTGTTCGCAAGTTTATTGGTGGGCTGCTGCCCCATCTTCATGTCAGATTTTTAGTCAATGATAGTATGATGAAAGAGAATTTTAGATTCTCTTAATTCTTTGTTGATCTTTGTTCTTTTGTAAACTCTTTATTTTTATTTAATAATATTCTTGGTAGTGGCTTATGATGCTAGGTGCTACGAATGTGCCAGCCTAGCTGGGATGTTCTGGTGCACCACTGGTCCACTGAGGCTTCTTGTTAATTTCATTCAAAAAAAAAGATCTTCCCACTACCTCGCTTAGTCTCCGAAACGAGGACAATTCAGAAGCATTATCTGATGAGGAAATCGTAGATAATGCTGTTGCTAGTATGGTTGCAGAACATAACTCAATCTCCGTTCTCCTTGCTAGTATGTATTTCTCTAGAGATCCATTCCCAAATTTCAAGGATGAACTGCAGAGACAAATAGAGCCAAAGATCTCTTAAAAGTCAACCAAAATGTACAAGTTAAAATGGGACAAAACAATATGTAATCCCTCTTAGCAAGGCATTCATGGCGTACAAGAAACAAGACGAAATAAAATAACTTATTAATTATCATAATATCTCATTTGCAAAGGAATTAATTTATGCAGAATTATGTATAAAGTACTGCATATCTTAACTCTAATAAAATTTTATTAAAATTTTAAACGGTGAATTATCTCCATCATAATCTGTACAGTCAAGACCATTGAATATGTTAGCTTATGTTACAGGCATAGGAGCAAATTCCATCAAAACTTTAGTCCTACCATTGTTGCGTTTTAAATACCCGCAAGCGCACGGTTGTGATTGCAGTGTAAAAGATTATCGTTCCCACAGGGATTGTAAATTGAATACTAATATCTTTACTAATTATCTTAGCTAGTAAACCGAATAAAAGTGATTTAGCAA
>CATIWK010163363.1:0-14330 GCA_949634005.1 Mallotus japonicus
TGAGTCTCGGGATGTTTGAGTTCGAAATCTCAAAGAGGCTTGATTGTGTTTCTAAAGTACTTTTAAGGACTCAATTGAAAGGTTTTGGTTTTTATAGGGACTATTTTGTAATTAAATGTTAAAAAAAATTGAAAATCGGAATAATGGATTTCCGATCGGAATTTCAGATTACCGATCGGCAATCTGGACTTCGAGTCGGGATTTTAACTCGTTGTTTTCGATTTTTTCAGTGTTTTAACGCACGTAAAACTTATTATCTCAGCTCTGATTGGTTCAGTGATGAGATAATGAGGTTTGTAGGTGATTAATTCGTGATTAATCGCTGAAGTTATTAGCAAGAGAGAGTCCCTCACAGGAGAAACTCAATCTCCTGAATGCAGTAGAGTCCAACGTGACTCTGCTAGGTTTTTTTTTTAGTTTCTATATAAACCATAACTAAGCTGCAGAAAGGGAAGGAGGTTCTCTGCTGTAAAACAAAATCACAAGTTTTTCTTTTCTTCTTCTAAAAAGTCTTTTGCGAAAGAACTTAGCACACACAGGCACAAGAGTTCTTTAACTGATCTTAAGAAACACAGTCGCCTTTAAGGAGATAATCAAAGTTGAACATTCCAGACGAGTTCCAGTGGCTAAACGGTGCAAATCACCTACTCTGAGGAGCCATCAATACTGCATCAGTGTTTTATTCTTGTTTTCTACTTGTTTATTTCATTATTTCTATTTTATTTCTTCTTCTTCTTCTTCTTCTTATTCTTCTTTCTTTATTTACGTTGTTTTATTTTTTATACTAATCATTTATTCTGTTGTTTTTTGTATGTTTCAATGGGGGGAGTGACCTAGATTTATAGGATATTAAATCTCAAGGAATCATGGATGATTTCCATGATTAATTAGTTTTAGGTTTTTATTGTTATTTGTTTTATTATTATTATATTGTATTTCATTATTTACTGTTTTATTGTTTTTTATTTTATTAGATTCTTGTAATAGCCCCAATAGTGGGATATTAATAAAAATTGTGTGTGGATGTGTAGTTTAGTTTGATTAATTGATTAGTAATTAGGTTTATTTGGTAAGTTTTTAATAAAATGAATGATGGTTTTTAGAATTAAATTTAGGGTGCATGTAAATTAAATAGGTTTAGAAATAACTTTGTTTTTTATGTTTTGTTTGTTTTGATCTATTTTTGTTTGAATGTTTATGTTCTTTTATGTTTTTATGATTTTTTTATGTTTTTTTTTATCTATTTTTATATTTAAATTGTGTGTTTTTTTTTGTGTTTCTTGCATTTAAGCTCATAATTAGGGTTTTTAGGTTAATTATTAGATTCCTTTTAATAATTAGGGTTTTTTAAGATTAATTGATTAATTTGATTTTAGGTTCATAATTAACTTAGATTTTAGGTTAGGATTAATTTAGGCCCACCTAGCTAATTAGACATAGGCCCATTTTTAATTAATAAAATTAAATTAGACTTAGATCATTAATTAAAGCTTCTTCATAATTTATAGATTTAGGCTCACTCTTAGAATTAAAATAAATAGACTTAGAGTCATTTAAATAAAATTGATTACGAATTAGGCCCATTAGTTTTCTAGGCTTATTTATAAAATAAAACATGTAGACTTAGCCCACTTAATTAAAACTTGTATATTAGACTAACATAGGGATTATGAGCTTGAATGATGCATTATTTGTATGTAATTTCATGATTAGTTTGCCTTTGGGATTTATGGATGTTTAACTTGGGTTTTATGAAATTGCATGTAAATAGAGGATAAAATAATAATTAACAAAATAATTCTAAAAGAATACGAGACGAAGAGAAGTTAGTATTCCGAATCCAGAATTTCCTGGTTGTGGTGCTAGCTTTCTTTTAGAGAATCGAGTACCACCTCCGATTTTGTCCCATTTATTACCCTGGGTGGCGACTCCATCATCTCCACACTATGTCTATGTGATATAGTAGTGTGTTCCCTAAAGCCCTAAGCTTAAACAGTGTCGCGGTTGCAAGAAACTTGGGCGCGCGCTAAACCCCGCCATCTACAATTGCATTTTTTTGAATCAAAATGAACCATGCACACCCCTAGTAGGACTATAAGGTTGGAGGCTATGCACAAGAAATAGGTGATCAACCACCCCAAGAAGAAGAAGGACCTTCTATGATTAGGAGGAAAAGATAAAGAGGAAGTGGCTTAGATTCTTGTTTAATCAAATGAGTCTCATGGAGACCAATTTTAATGATTAATTCATCCAAGTCCATACTCGCCTTGATCATCTCCAATATAATGTTCACTATCTATACTAAAGACAATGTATGAAATCCTATACATATACTAAGAGGAAACATCAAATAAAATTCAATTTACACACACTATTTTTTTTTATTAATCACTCAAAATTGGTTTATCAAATTTAAAAAGGATAGAATATTGATCATTTACATGATCAATATGTAATTATCCATGTTTGACCTTAACAAATTCAATTTTAGTCTACTATTTCACGTATCTAGGTGTGTATATAAGATAGGCATTTGTTGATAACCATTTGGAAGCAAAGAACATAAAATTTTTAAGTTTCCAGCACTCCTCATGATGGATCCTATAATTGTGATGATGCACACCACGATCGTGATTAAGTGCCTCATAATCATGAGCCAAGGAGCCCTCCATTTTTAAACAACACAGGAGTTTTCATAATTGGTCCCACGATCATAATCTTGTCGTGCATGCTTGTGATCATTCAAGCCCTCACAAGCATCAAGTTATAGTATTCCTCATGACCTCAGTCACGATCATAAGGACACCTAGCTCACTCATGACCATCAAGGCCTTTTAGTATTCAAGTTCACAGTACTCTTCACGAGCATCCTCACGATTATGGTAAAAAATGCCTCGTTCGTGATCGTTAGCACCTAAAAGGAAGAGTAACTTCCAGTATTCTTCATAATGGATCCCATGATCCTTGGCATGATCATGAGCACACTAGCCACGGTCGTGATCATGCTCACGAGTGACATGCCAAGCATTTAACGACCAATAATCATAGGCAACAACTAGTTTTTTCATTACTCACTATCGTGATATGCTTCCTTAAGGTTGTAAGCATGCATTTTCCTACAAAAAGCCAAATTAGCATTTAACGAAAAAGGAGGAGGTTGAGGAAGAATTGAATGTACTATAATAGCTATATTTCAGTCCCCAACTATAAATACTTGTGAAAGAGTTTCATTATGGTGGTTAGAAAATTATTGATAAAATTAATTGCTTTGAATTTCCATCACTCTCGTTGTTCTTTAAGAATTTTCATTGTAATTCTAAAACCTCATTGAGAGTGGGTTGTGTTCTAGCTCTAGGTTATTTTTCATCCCTTTCCTTGGGTTAGTAAAGGAAAGTGAGGAACTTAATCTAGAGGAATTGGTTGAAGTGTTATCTGTAAAACACTTGAGATTTTGGGAATTTGGTTAGAGCTTAGCTAAGAAAAGCTCTAATAGGGCTATATATATATATATATATATATATATATATATATATATATATATATATATTAATTTTGACAATGTCATTCACTAACTTTTTAATTTTTGTAGTTCCACGTACCGATTAAAAATTCGATGAAACTTTGCTAATGTGGCCATCAGAAAAATCTGATTCGTTCCACGTAAGCACTACGTAAAACTCACCATTTTGACTACTTGCAAAAATATACACGACCTTTGACATTTTTTACAATTTAAACACTAGCTATTGATTTTGACAAATTGTTGCATAATTTATTTTTATTTAATTTATATTTTTCAATTAATACATGTAAAGCAAATATTTAAGTAATGAGAATTCAAAATTAAATTTTCTATAATAAATTATAAGTTTATTGCTTATTTTTATGTAATGAACATTTAATTGATACATTCAAAAGAAAATTTTTTTTATGAAAATTCGCTGCTCATAGCATCAGAAAGTGCACGTAGGGATCCTAACTAGGTTGGCACCCCCTTAGCACCATCATCACACACTATGAAACAAGCCTTTATTAACAATAAAATAAAAGAGATAACAATAAAAAGAATACAACCCAAGGCGAGTATAAGCCAAAGAAAAAACTGAACTAGCAAAACCTATAGGTTTCCAAGCCAAAAGCATCATTTAGCATGAGACTATGACAACACTCCGAGTAAGTAGGCGACCATTTACATTCCTGCAAGTGAAGACCCATAAAAGCCAGTCGATTAGCTACCTTATTCCCTTCTTAGTAAATATGGCTCACATGAATTTGCATGAAGCTGATTTGGTTAATACAACGTTGCCATTCAGACCTCACTCTCCAAGGGACAACAACACTTTTAGAGTGGAGAAAACGCACAACATGGAGAGAGTCAGATTCAATCCACAGAGGAGAAACATGAAGCTCAAAAGCCTTGTTAACAGTAATAGCCATGTCCAGAATCTCTGCTTCAAAAGCAAACCGAATACCGACCGGAGAAGCAAAAGCAGCAATTGATGAACCATTACTGTTTCGTAAGATTTCACCAGCAGCAGCTCGACCTGGGGTGCCAAGAGCCACACTGTCTGAGTTCAACTTCACCCACCCTGCCAGAGGATGGTGTCAAGCAACAGGAAAAGCCGAAGACATATGCCATGGAATTCCTGAGATTCGAAGACAGTGAAGGATAAGAAGATCATATTGCACATTCCTCATATGACCTGAATGAAAAACTTCAGCGTTCTTAACTGCTTGACATATAAAGCGAACTGAATTGGAAATAGGAATAAAAGTGTCTTTAAAGATCATGGAGTTTCTGGCACTCCAAATCTGCCAAATCGCTGCATGAATTCCAACATGCCACAAAACAAAAATTTGAGAAGAAAAATCTAAACTCATAGTAGATTTAAAAAGATGCCTGAAACCATTTGAAAGATCAAAGGATGTATCAAAGAGACTGCCTAGAGCATACCATACCGAAGTTGAGTAACAACACCTCATGAATATGTGGTCCATAGTCTCCTCTGCTCGTTTACAAAAGCAACAATGAGAAACAATGGCAAATCCTTTAGCACGGATATTTTCCATGGAAGGAAGCTTTCCATGAAGCAGGCGCTAAGTAAGGAAAGATCTTGAAGGGGGAAAATAGTGTCTCCATACATCTTTACTCCAAGCTACTTTAGGGAGTGAAGATCTAAAATGATTGTAAGCAACCTGACAAGTAAGAGACCTTGAAGGAGAATACTAAAAAATATAAGAATTATCTTCTAAAGAAAAAATTACATTCTTAATATCAATAGCAACACTAGGAAAAGCATTACAAAAAGACAAATGTAAGTGCCAATTCTCATCATAAAACACATCCGAGATCAAAGCATGAAGATATTTATAATGGGAAGAGGGAATTACAATTTCATCAACAATACGGTAGCCTAACCAATTATCAAACCAGAAACTTAGGCTTGAATGAGCATGAATAATCCATTGGAAATTTTCTTGTAAATCCATAAAACGATCACGGATAGAGGACCAAATACAAGAGCAGAAAGAAGATGTTCAAGGTTGCTTGAACATGGTGAGATAACAGCTTCTAAGAAAAGCGAATACAAAATTAGGATCACATGAAACCCGCCAGACCAACTTACTTAATAAAGCTTTATTAAGTAAAGATAGCTTTTTAAGACCAACACCACCTTCTTCTAAAGGAGTACAACAAAGATCCTATCTTATTGAAACAAGCTTCTTAGATTTAACATCACCAGTCCATAAAAAATTGTGAATTGACTTCTCCAAATTTTTAATTAACTGAATTGGCCATTTATAAACCATGAAGGAGTGTAGAAAAGAGCCATAGATAATCGAGTTAATCAAAGCTAAACGACCCGCCATGGAAAGAGTAGAACCCTTCCACTTATCAAAATTGGAGAGGATTTTATCTGCAATCATCTAAAGCCATTGGCATTTAGGGGTGCCAATAAACAAGGGAACTCCGAGATAATTGAAAGGCAAAGATCATTTCTTGAGACAAATTGACGCACATAGAGAATGCATGTGTTTATTGGGAAAATGCTTTCCAAAAATAATTTTGGACTTATTCCAATTTACAAATTGGCTCGAAATGTCTCCATAACTATCAAAAAGCCGAATTAAAGTCTTGACATTAGCAACAGTAGCCCGATAAAAAATAAGGACATCATCTACATAAAGCAGATGAGAGGGGCAGTGAACTCTTCTTGGAGCATGCATAGGAATCAAAGAATTAGAATTAAAAGCTTAGAGCAACACTCTATTTAAATAATCCTCAGCAAGACATAAAAGTAATAAAGACCAAGGGTCTCCTTGGTGAACCCTATTTGAGCACCCAAAAAATCCTTTAGGAGACCCATTTACAAGAATAGAAATATGGGCCGAATTGAAAATATTCTTGATCGAATCACAAAAAGTGGTAGAAAACCCAAAATAGTCCAAAACTTCAAGAATAAATTCCTAATCCATCGTGTCAAATGCTTTGTGGATATTAATTTTAATAGCCATATTATTTTCGAAGCAACGAGTGTTAATCAAATTGACACACTCAGAGGCAGCAGCTATACAATTCTCAATATTACGGCCCTTGAAAAAACCAAATTGACGAAGGTCAATAATTTTAGCAACAATGGGAGCCAGTCCATCAGCTATAATTTTGGTGATAACTTTGAAAATAAAGTTGCCCAATACAATGGGTCGAAATTTATCCACAGAATCAGCATTAAGAATCTTTGGAATTAAGATCATAAAATTTGAGTTAAGGCCATGAAAAATTAAACCTTAAACAAAAAAAATGTATGACTGTAGAGCAAACATCTTTCCCAATAAAATCCCAGCAAGTCTTGAAAAATAAGCTCGTGAAACCGTCAGGACCTGGAGCACTATAAGGATCCATAGAAAAAACCACCTCCTTAATTTCCATATCCAAAGCAATCCTCAGGAAAGAATTATTATCATCACTAGAAACTAAAGATGGAATAACATGTCGAACAGATAAAAAATCACGTTGCACCGTAGGAGTAGGAGACAAAAATAGAGTAGAGAAATAACTTACATTATGATCCTCAATAGTCACCTCCTCCAAACACAAGGCCCCATTACTAAAAAGGCTATGGATGCCAGCCTGAGGACGTCTCCTTGCCAGAAGACTGTGGAAAAATTGGGAGTTGCGGTCACCATGTTGAAGACATTTGATGCGACACTGATCTCTGAGTAAACAATGTTTACTGTCTAGCTGCTGCTCAAGATGTTGATGTGCTTCCATTTCCCTAGAATGGAGATCTTCAGAAAATCAATTAGCTTTAATATCAGATTGAATAGCCATCACCCTTTGCTTAGCCAAAGAAATATTTACATCCACACGACTGAAAGTTTGCTTATTCCAACTACGAAGATAAACTCGAAGGAACTTAAGCTCTTTCATGAGAACAAGCATCGGATTACCAGTAAAAGAAAGAGAATTCCAACACCCTTAGACATCCACATCCAAGAAAACTTGGGTGATTAACCCACATTGAGTGAAATCGAAAAATGTTGTGAGAAGGGTGATATATCTGATAACAGCTGAGTAAAAGAGGGTGATGGTCTGAATTATGGTGCACAAGAGCAAAGCATTCGATGAACCTCCAAAAACCAAGAGAATTATTGTTGTAAAAGGCCCTGTCTAAATGAATATCAATCCGTTGATCTCCAATTCTATTATTAGTCCATGTATAAAAAGCTCCTTTAGTATTTAAACAAGTTAGATCACAAGTATTCATGGCTGTAAAGAAATAAGAACAAGAACGAAGAAAGGCAAGGCATCCACCCCGTTTTTCATGAGAACCAAAAAAAGAGTTGAAATCCTCAATAACGTACCAGTTATCATTACAAATGGAAGAGAGATGGATCAGATTATCCCACAGATGTTTGAGTTCAAATATCATTTTGAAAATAATTTGATTTAAATATTTTAAATATTTATATTATACATAGAAATACAAATAAATATATCTTTTAAAATTTTACTATTTATTCATTTAAAATATAGTAATACGGTTATTAATTAAAAACTAAAATTAATTAATTACTATAAATTCATCAATAAAAGAAAATTTATAAAATTTACTTAATAAGTAAATCAATTTAAATAATAAAATACAATTTGATTAAATTAAATATTTTAAATATTTGAAAATGATATTTTAATCTAAAATAACTAAATACATATCAATTTGAATGTATCAATTAAGTGTTTATTACATAAAAATAAGCAATAAAATTTATATTTCATTTAATTAAAAAAATTAATTCTAAATAGCCATTACTTAAATATTTGTTTCACATGCATGAATTGAAAATTTTAAATTAAATAAAAAAATAGAAAAATTATGTATCAATTTGTCAAAATCAATATGTCGTGTTTAAATTGCAAAAAAGGTCAAAAGTTATGTATTTTTTTGCAAATAGTCAAAACGATGCATTTTGAAGTGGCGCTTACATGGATTGACTTAGATTTTTTCAGTGGCCACATCAGCAAAGTTTCACCGGATTTTCAACCGGTGCATGGAATTGCAATATATATATATATATTATGTTTGATGTTTTAATTATAATCGTTCATTAATTTTGCATATCAATGATGGTAATTAAATAAAAATTAATATAATAATTTTTATTTTATTTGTATAAATATAAATATATGTACTAAAAAAGTACTCAAAAGAAATATTACGTTAGTGCCGTCATAATTTTTTTTATCAGATTCATTTCATTCTAGGAGATTACAAATATTCCAAATATTATTACATTGATTTTTAATGACTATTATAAATTTTACAAACTATTACAAATTAACTATTGTTATAGAGTATAAGTAGTATATATATAAATTCTAGTGAGGGGGTGGGACAAGAATACAAAATTTTTTATCAATGTCCCCACCAAAAATTGAACTCATGACCCAAAAGTTATGGCTCTATCCTTGCCAATTTGGCTAGACTTTATTGACCTTTAGTGCCATCACACTTCATATATCTAAATTTGAAAAGAGTAAAATTTGAGCTGTTTCAATTGTAAAAAACTCGAGCCACATGTTTTCTCTCTTTTCTAACTACTGCTCATTTGTCTTCTTCACTTGTCTTCCGACTGGTTTTAAATGGTTTTTTGGCCATTTTTGGCCAAAAATTATTCAAATATCAGGTTTTCCTTTCGTCTTTGTGTATAAATAAATATGATATGAGTTTAAACTCAAGCTAGTGTGGGTTTATCCCATTTATATGTTCTATTTTGGTGATAATATAATGGTTTTCATAGTTTAACATCCAAGAAGAAACTCTAGAGATCCAGATCTACTTAATATTCAAGCTTGGTGATGTGCTTTTCAACTTCAGGTACCTCTCCCTCCTTAGATCTAGAAGCTGAACTGTGTGTTTCCCTCATGGAGCTGAGCACACTCAAGATTTATGGATGTACCGCATCGGGTTTGTTTTGTTGAGCATTGTGTTTTTCTTGTTCATTTTTAGTCTATAAATGATATGAATGATCTTAATGTTTGATTATTGTATATGTCTTGTATTTCTCCTTCATCAATGAAATTATGTTGTTGTTAAAAAAAAAGAGTGAAATTTTATATGTTCATTTAAAAAATACATATAAAAATATAAAACTATAAAGTATGTATTTTTTTCTTTTTATATATTTTTTTTTACTAAAGGAATAAGGATGAAGTCCAAAAATGCTGAAAACATTAAGGGAAAACCATCACATTTATCCGCAACTATAGTCCAATTTACTAAATTATCCTATCCTTTAAATTTTATCCATTTTAGCATTAATTTATTGACTTGTTTATATTTTATCCAACTTGCATTTGGCATGTGGAGTTGCTGATTTGGAAGGCTGATGTGGAAAATAAGGCTAACGTGGCAAATGACTTCAGCCTTCCACATCAGCAACTCCACATGCCAAATGCAAGTTGGATAAAATATAAACAAGTCGAAAAGTTGAGGATAATTAGGAAAAAAACATTTTTTTTTTGGAAAAAGACATGTAATTCATAATTCATATAAGCAAATCTTGGTTATTTTTATAAATTTTAAGGGGTTATTTTAATAAATTTTAAGGTATTATGTGCACTAGTAAAAGTAATTTTTCATGCTAATCCATGACATATGTTATTTTTATTATTATAATTTTATTATTAAACAATAGTTTTCCCGTGATTGATTTAAGAGGCTTTTTTTTTTTAGGCATGAAACCAAATTGGGTATAATGAACGTGACAAGTACTAATTAGCAAATTATATAGGTGTTTAATTCCAAAATAATAGGCAATTAAACAAAGGGGCAATACAAATTTTCTAACAGTGTCACTGCTCACCATATATATTTATTATTCAACCATTAAAGGTAAATAATAAATGAAT
The DNA here is from genome assembly GCA_949634005.1 of Mallotus japonicus. Classification (NCBI taxonomy): domain Eukaryota; kingdom Viridiplantae; phylum Streptophyta; class Magnoliopsida; order Malpighiales; family Euphorbiaceae; genus Mallotus; species Mallotus japonicus. Next base: position 10,415 of record CATIWK010163363.1, read on the forward strand.
TTATAGTTTTAATGGATTAAAATTATTTAATTATTTATTTTAAAATATATATTATTTGCAATTTATAATTGCGTAAATATATGAATTAAATTATAAAATAAATAATACAAAGAAAAAAGAAAATTTTATTAAATTTTTCCTAGCGTAAACTTACTAAAAAAATAATTTCATTGACAATTTGGTTTCATGCATAAAAAAAATCTCTTAAATTACTTTTACTAGTGCACATAATATCTTTAAAATTTATAAAAATAACCAAGATTTGCTTGTATGAATTATGAATTACATGTCTTTTTCCAAAAAAAATATGTCTTTTTCCAAGAAAAGGGAAAACAGTCCTAATTATCCTTAACTTTTCGACTTGTTTCTGTTTTATCCAACTTGCATTTGCCATGTCAGCCTTATTTGTCACATCAGCCTTCCACATAAACAACTCCACATGCCAAATGCGAGTTGGATAAAATAGAAATAAGTTGATAAATTGATGCTAAAATGGATAAAATTAAAAGGATAAGATAATTTAATAAATTGGACTATAGTTGCAGATAAATGGGATGATTTTCTCAAATATTAAAGATAAGTCTGTAGTAGAAAGACACGAAGTTGGCATAATTAGTTCAACTAAAATTTACAATTCTTTTGAGTGACCATCAAAATAAGTAATATAATACAAGTTGTATTATAAGAAAAAAATATATATAATAGTCCAACTAAAGCCAAAAAGAAAAAATTAATCCCCAAAAGAATACAAGTTGTGTAGATAATTAATATAATAATACATTCAAACCTTAATTAATTGTAACATTAATCATTACATTTTTAACACTTGTGGAATACATGTCCTCAAGTGATCCAAGGGGCACTAGCACTAAAATTAAAAATCAAAAATCAAAAATTAAAAAAATTGGAGTTGTGGTCCTCATAAAATTATACTATTTTTTGACATAGCCTTCTCTTTTATTTTATTGCAAGTAGATCTATTCTTAATATTTTTTTTCTCAGATTTAAATCCTCCACGGCTGTAAAATCAACGAGGAAAGAAAAGAGCTTATTTTTCATGATCCTAAATGGGAATTTGAGCGTCTCATAGTCTACTAAATTTTTCTTAATCCAATTCAATCCGCACTGAATCACATATTAGTAAATATAAACAATTATATTTAATAATGATGTGTAAATAACTATTTCTTTCCTTCTAAAAATAGAAATATTCAAATAATACTTTAAGTCAATTTTCTTAGTAAATTTACCTATATATTTCATATTCAATTTATATATTTCGTATTGAATTTATACATTTAAAAATTATCTTTTATAAGTGCTAGTCACAAAATTTGTATTTGAAATAAGAAAATTTTATTGCTATTTACTAATTCGCAAAAGAAAAAAGTGCTACATAATTAAATTAGGGTAACTGTTTAAAATACCAATTATTTATTATTTATTTTATTTTGTAATTTTAATTTTGACATATATGTCTCAATTTGATAAATTCTTGACAAATATAGTCAATCATTAACTTTAATCAAAATTAAGTGTGAAAATGTTGACATGACATTCTAGATACTACTATTGATGTGAGCTTTATTGTCACATCAATCACCGCCGGTGTAAATAGATATACAAATTTAAAATTTGTAGTAAATTTGTCCTAAAATTTTAATATCTCAATTATATATATATATATATATATATATATATATATATATAGTAGTTGACTATAATATATATAAATTTTTTAAATATATATTATTTATTTAATCCTAAATTATATTAATAAATGATTTTTAAAATAAAATATATCCACATTGATAATAATTATATGTAATCATATGTATTAATATTTATAACTGAAAAGTAGTATGTATATATATATATATATATATAATTGAGATATTAAAATTTTAGGACAAATTTACAACAAATTATAAATTTTTATATCTATTTACACTGCCGGTGATTGATGTGACAATAGAGCTCACATCAATTATATATATATATATATAATATTTAGTAGTTGACTATAATATATATAAAATTTTTAAATATATATTATTTATTTAATACTAAATTATATTAATTATATTAATAAATTATTTTTAAAATAAAATATATCCACATTGATAATAATTATATGTAATCATATGTATTAATATTTATAACTGAAAAGTAGTAATATATGCATTAAGATTAAATTATTTATATAAATAAATAATACTATTCTAATAAAATTCTTAACACGTGTATTAAACAATATAAATTTAATTATAATAAAATTTTTATATATTAATCATATAAATATATTTTATTTTTGAAATAATTTATTAATCAAATATTGTAGTGTTAAATATATGATATATATTTAAATATTTTATAAATAATAAAATAATTCATATTTGAAATATTATAATTAATTACTAAATGTTACATATCTAATAATAAGATAGAATATAATTAAAAATTAAGATATTGTTACCAAAACTAAAAATTTAAACAAATTTGGTATAGATTGCAAAACGTTTGATATTTTCACATTAATAGATAATTGATATGTTATTAGAGTCTACATACATACCACTTAGGCGCATTTGGATCGGGGTTAAAGAAATAGGGTGTAACAGTTACAGGAGTAACAATTACAGGTGTAATATTAAATTGTTAACCCCGTTTGGTAAACGAGGGTAATGAATAAGCTGTTAATGTGAAATCATTTAAAGCACCGTCTATATGATTAATATAAAATAATAAAAATAAATAAATAAATGATTAAATTTTATAAAAAATAAAAATTAATTTAAAAATAATTAAATTATCATTAAAAAATCTTAAATTGATTTATATATATATTTATAAATTTTTATTTGTAGCTTATTAATATAAAAAATAAAAAATTTACAAAATATATGATAAAATAATAGAAAAATGAAAAATTATGATTATTTAAGAAAGAGAAATTTTTTTACAGACTTTTAATCTACTCCAACTTAGGTTAATAGAAATGCTTTTAAATAAACTTAAATGTTAAGAGGATTAACAGTTAATGATGCATATTTTTAAGTTACCAAACAAAAATAAAGGAGGTTAATGCATTTTGATAATAAATGATGGATTATATTTATTATTTGATAAAAATTAGTCAAATTATGCATTAATTGAATTATAATTTTAGTGCTCCACACAGCTTTATGTGTAAACTAATCATATATATGTTTTATGCTTTACGTCAAAACTAATCCTTCCCCAAGTTGCTTCAAAAGCTCAACATCGACCTTATTCTATTAAAACATGATGCATGTGAAAGAACAGATATGTTAATCATATAGAGTAGCACACAATAGAAAGACTATATGTGATAATTAAGGATTCTATCTGTGTAATATAAAATAGACTTTCGCGGTCAAATTTTCTATCTATGAGTTAGAAGCTGGCATTAAGGTGAAGTAGTTAATATTTATTTCTATAGTTTCACATTCATATCACCTAAATATTAATTATAATAGTTAGTTACTGTCACGACCCAAACCAAGAGTCATGACCGGCGCTAGGGAACGGGAATTATCCTAACCAGAACCTGTAGCAAGCCTTAAATATAAAACAAACACACAAAATAATTCATAAAAATACCAAGTAATTAAAACTTTATTTTTATAAAATAAGATTTTATAACATAGTACAATAGTACACAGTACTTAGACTGACAATCTCAGTTATAAAATCAATATTACATACATCAACACTTAAACACTACTACTGCAGCATCTAGAATATAAATAACAGTTCAAATAAGAAATTTACATAAGTCAGCCGGGGCAGAATAAGACCGGCGAAGAGGTCTAGTGGTGAGGTCTGAGGAAGAAGAACTCCCTGAAAAAAAATATTGAGGGGGGTCAGACCTCACTGAGTGAATTATTATTAT
>CATIWK010163376.1:0-19646 GCA_949634005.1 Mallotus japonicus
GATAATTGGGCAGAATGCTCTGTTTGTAGAAAAAAATCTCCCAAAATTACAATAACTAAGAAAATCTAAATCTCTCAAAAATCGCTAATTCAAAATCGGATTCCATTATACACCAAAACACAAGCTAAACACTCACTAATCTTTCGTCATTATTACTCTCTACAGTATTTAAAAACCTTAATAATCCCCACCTGTTTTAATTCCGTCAGTCACGGTCCCCTCTCCTCCCCGTAACCCGAGCCGACCCGTTTCGCCCTTTTTCTTTCTCTTTACACAGAATCAGAGAACAGAGATAGATACATTGCACATACTGTCACCGCCATCGTCTTCTTCTTTTTGCTCTGTTCAAAGTCTTCTTTAATGGCTGCTTGCCTGCCGGCAATGCGATTGCGATAGAGAAGAGGAGGCGAAAAAGAAAAAAAAAAAAAGAGATGCTGTTGCAGTTGCAGTTGCAGAAACGGAAATGGAAGGGAGTGGTAATGATGAGGAGGATGCTAACCTTCGCCATTTGTGTAATAGCTATGATCGCTCTTTTTTCTGTTCATGTACAAATTTTTCCTTCTTCTACTGTTCCTGCTTTGCCTGATCTCAAGTTCTCCACTGCCACTACTACTCAGGTATTATTTTTCTTCTTCTTAATCTAATTTATTAATTAATTATTCAATTTATATTCTTAGGGTTTTATTTTTCAAATTAATTTGATAAGCAGCATGAGCAAGCAAGCTTGAGTACGGAGCCCACTCCGCCGCATTTATCCAAACCGCCGCAACCTTCTCGACAGGTCTTTATTTTATTTTTAAAGTTTATGTATTTAATTAATCGAATTGTGATTTTGACATCGAAGCAGAGCTGAGCTAGCTGTTATATTGATTTAAACATTAGTGAATCATGCATCTTTCATGTTTTTCACTTCCTTTAGATTTGACAGTTGGATGGTGGTGCTAAGGGGAATTCTAATTTCTCCAAGCTATGGAGGCCTCCGCCCAATCGCGATTATTTGCCTTGTGTCAGCCCTAGTTCTAATTATACTTGTATGCCTCTTTTTCTTTTATTAAACTTTTCATTCTTGTATTGTTAAAATCTTTGTTTGCTTACGGAGAGAGTCAACGAAAAATGAATGCTCTTTCTTGTTTTTTCAGCTCCCCTGGAATCAAGAGGTTACCTTCTAGTTCATACAAATGGTGGGCTCAATCAGATGCGAGCTGGGGTTTGTGTTTTGCTAATCATTATTCTGTATAATATTCTGTTATTTCTGTTTGGGCTTAAGAGCAGTGTCATTGTTGAACTGCAGATTTGTGATATGGTAGCTGTTGCTCGAATAATCAATGCCACTCTTGTAGTACCAGAACTGGATAAAAGGTCATTTTGGCAAGACACCAGGTAATTTATATCCAATTAAAAAAAAAAAACTTTCTATTATGAATGTGCATCAGCTATTTGCCTCATCATAATCTGTTTCTTTTATTTTTTTTTTCTGCAGCAACTTTTCAGATGTTTTTGATGAAGATCATTTTATTGATGCTCTAGCCAATGATGTAAAGGTCATAAAAAAGCTTCCTAAGCAAATGGCTGGCGCTGCTAAAATAGTTAAGCATTTTAGAAGCTGGTCTGGAATGGACTACTATCAAGGGGAAATAGCAAGCATGTGGGAAGATTATCAGGTATTCTTTCCAATTGAAATGCTGTCTCTTGTTTTGTTTTGCTTTGCTTTGCTTTCTTGTTCCAATGATGTTCCTGAATGCGATTATCTTATTGTAATTACTCATAGGTTATTCGAGCTGCCAAGTCTGACTCTCGCCTGGCAAATAACCATCTGCCCCTAGATATTCAAAAGTTGCGCTGCCGTGCTTGTTATGAAGCCCTGCGTTTTGCACCTCGAATTGAAGCCATGGGAAAAGTACAAAATTATACCCTTTCTTTGGCTGATTTTAATTGATGGATTGACTTTGTCTAACTACATATTTGAGAATTGTGACTGAAATTTTTAGCTGTGTCTGGTGTGTTAGATGTTGGTGGAGCGGATGAGGTCTTATGGTCCTTATATTGCTTTACATTTACGATATGAAAAGGATATGCTTGCCTTTAGTGGATGTACACATGGTTTATCCAGTGATGAAGCCGATGAGCTAAAGAAGATTAGGTACTAATATTTCAGCCTTTTGTTATGGTATAGTGAATTTAGTATTCAGGCTTGTTGCATATGTAACTGTCTATGGCTTTTAGAGAAGAGACTGCACACTGGAAAGTGAAGGAGATTGATTCTAGGGAGCAGAGATCCAAAGGTTATTGCCCCTTAACTCCAAAGGAGATTGCCATGTTTCTCAGTGGTCTTGGATTCCCCTCAAACACCCCTATATACATTGCCTCAGGAGAGATATACGGAGGTGATGCTCGGATGGCTGATCTGCAAGCCCACTATCCTATCTTAATGAGCAAGGTATACAAAGGTCCATTTGCTTTCATATATTCGATTTCTCTGTTCAAATTTATTGTTTTGCTTGTAGTTTGCATTCTAGTTCATCCATATAAGGCTCTTTCAAGATGTTTGCGCTCCCTGCACAGTGCTTATTCAGTTAGAAGTTGTCCACTTGTTTTATAACTAATTGTATAATGTTACTTTAATTGAGATGTTCTTGAGATACATAAAAGGTTTTATAAAGCAAAAGCTAATATAAATCTTTAAAGCTATTTCAACAGTTTTACAGTGTCCTGATGATTTGGAGCCGATCAGCAAATACAGTTTGCTTGTGTAATTATAAGTTGAAAATGAAGATCATTTTCACTGAACTTCATGCTATATTTGCTTAACTGCACATGTATGCGCTGATGTGTTGCACAAGGAAATGGCGGTAGCTACTTATTATTTGATTAATCCTTCCTGACCTAGTTGTCTCCTACATGTATCCAATTACATTCTAAGATCTATCGCCACAATGTTTCAACTTATTTGTCAGATGATTGTATGCGTTGTGTCCAATTACATTCAAGTACAACAAATTTGAATCAATGTGCTTGCTTACTAACTAGTTGATTAACCTCTGGACATTTTGCAGGAAAAACTGGCATCTGTTGAGGAACTTGAACCGTTTATTAATCATGCATCTCAGATGGCGGCACTTGACTATATTGTGTCTATCGAAAGTGATGTGTTTATTCCATCATACTCTGGAAACATGGCAAGAGCAGTTGAAGGTCATCGTCGTTTTATGGGGCACAGGAAAACAATATCTCCAGATAGGTATTAGGATTTCCATTTCTTACCAATTCATTTCTAGCTACTGATGTGATTGAAGTTGATCTCTAGATTTCTTCTGTTTGTCCATCAGGAAAGCACTAGTTCATCTTATTGACAAAATTGAACAAGGAAAACTGAAAGAAGGTGCAAATTTTTCAAAGCAGGTCATCGACCTTCACAAGCATCGGTAGGTGATTTTAGTCTACTGTTGCTATGGTATTGATAAGACCAGTGAACTTCTGGTTCTTTGGGAAGCACCAAGTGACTTTCCGTCAAGAATTCTGATTGGAAAATTGTTTTGCACTTGTTAATAATTAAGTGTTGAATTGTCTTGGTTCAAAATGAGGGTTAACTTTGAGTATCATGTTAAGACTTTTTGTGTTCCATTAGAAATCTTGTCTTGGGTCTTTTCTATGTTTGGACATGATGCATTTGCATGCATTTAACTTGATTCCTCTTCTTATTGTTTAACTGACACCCAAACCTTTGCTTGCCTTAGGTGTAGCAAGTTATGTGAAAGGACTGTTCTCTCATTTTTCACTTTATATTTGGTAGTGAGCATTTTCTAAATGTAATTTTCACTGTCATCTTGGTTGCACAGGCAAGGATCCCCAAGGAAGAGGAAAGGGCCCATCTCAGGAACGAAGGGCATGGACAGGTTTCGGTCAGAAGAAGCTTTTTATGTAAATCCTTTACCAGATTGTTTGTGTCGGAGGCAATCACGAAGTTTGAACAACAACTCACTTGTAATCAGGTAGTTTAGATTCTGAAGAAAAATTCATTCTTCAAGAAGCAGTTCCATATGAGGGCAGGAAGCTGATAAATTTGACAAGTCTGTTGAAGCTATTTCACAAACCGGTTGAGCCATTTTAAGGTTTAGGAATGCGGATTCTGTACATCTTGAGCTTAGATAGAGGAATGGCATGTTGGAGATGTGGATGAAGGCGGCAATATTTGGTAGCAAAGAGAAGAGGAAGAAGGAAAGGGAAGAGAATAGAATAGGTGATAGTAACAGTGCTTTTCCACTTTCCGTTCTTATTATATTAACAAGAATACTGCTAATGCTTGGAGAAGCTGGCGTCTATTGGCGAGCGTAAAGGAGGGTTTCATTCAGTGGGGGGAATACAACAATACTTGTATTACTTCTAATCTCAGTAAATAATTTTTCTCTTCCCATAGTCTTCTTCCTCGTGTATTTATCATTCATGGTTAATCAATGCAATTTCATGATTACTCCATGCGCAATATAATGAAGTAATTGTTTCAAATGCTTTTACCTAATTGTTTCAAATGCTTTTACCTAGTCCTTGCTGAAACATGGTGGAAATTGAGCCTCTATTTTTTTAATATAAAAGTAAAATAATCTAAATGTTGCTTGATTGTATAACATACTCGGTCCTTTTCTTTTAAATAAATTAATAAAATTTATTTCACAAGTGAAAATTAAATTTACAAATTTATAACTGTAGATGAAATCTTTTATCTTATAATATTTTTAGAGAAAAAAAAAAAAGGTGACCTAACTATTCTTTCTCCGCAGAAGCGCTCCAAGATTGCGGGTGCTGCATAATAATTTGCATGATAAAGGACTCATCATGCATTGAAACAGCTACAAAATAAACTCAAGGTAATGAACTTGGGCCTTTATGTTAGTAGAAAATATGCAAACTCACCAAATCCAACGATTATTAAATGATGGATAAAATCCAGACTTAAGCTTAAGCTGAACTCTGAAAAACGATTGGATAAAACAAAACAACACAATAAAACATACAAAATATATGAGGACATGCACGCTACTCCACACGTATTGCCACATAGGCCCCCCTCTTCCTTCTTCACGATCACCCATCATCCATATCTATCATCTTCTTGCTTCTCCATCTGCTTTCCTTTTCAAGTGTTTATAATCAAACAAACACACACAGGGAGATTTTGGGATTGAAGGCAACTATGGGAGTGTCTTTCCTCTCAACCTTTCCTTCTTTAGTTCATCTCTCATCTCTAAGCAACTCCAACAACACTGTTGCTCCAAGATACCCTTCTCGTTTTGTAAGCTTCTCCTTCTGTTTACAAATGCTGCTAGCCTATTTTTCACTCGCATAGACAATGCTAGTTTAGTTTATGTTTGGTATAGCATGGTTGTAATGTAAGCATAATCATCGAACTGTTTCTTTTCTTTTCTTTTTTGTTCTTGAAAATTACTAGAACAAACAGAGTACTATTCGTTGCATTAAAAATGAAGCTGATATCAATGATGAAGATGGTTTCCGGAGAAGAGACGTTTTGAAATGCTTTGGTGCTACCTTTGGCATGGTAAGAGAGATGCATTTGCATTTTATGTTTTAATAATCAAGCATTTGCATTTTATTTTATTAATTTTAGTGCCTAATTTGTAAAGAATGAATCTTTGTCCATTAATTATTTATATGAAAAAATGTTATTATAAGGACAAAAATTTAATTAGGCATTTTCAAGATTTGGAAATTCCATGATTTAGAATGATGTGATGATGAGTTTCTATCAGTTGTGATATCACCTTAGGAACTCATAGCAAGCTCAGGATCATTCGTTGATATGGCTAATGCTGCTGATTTGATCCAACGCAGGCAGCGTTCTGAGTTTCAGTGTAAGCCCTTCATTTAAACACTTCTTCTTTAAATTCCCATGCTAAAAAAGCAGCTGCACTTTGCTCAATTGAAGTTGTTCCTTTTTCTTTTTCCATTTACAGCAAGTATTAAGGACACCCTTTCCACAGCTATAAAGGTAAATCCTGTATCCCTGCTTTTTTTTTTCCAGTTAACTTAGGTGTTTAATTCTGTGCTGTATAGTATTTGCAAGGAACCCATGTGTTACTTTCATGCTGTCTGTGTTTGCAGGGAAAACCTGAACTTATCCCATCCATACTAACTCTGGCACTGAATGATGCCATGACTTATGATAAGGTCAAATCAGAAATCTTACCTGTTACATGCTATCTTGACGTTATGAAAGTCCTGTCCTTTAATTCTAAATGGGAAACTAGGAAACATTCTGATCTCTTTCTACTTATGTTTGTAGGCTTCAAAATCTGGGGGTCCTAATGGTTCCATTCGATTCAGGTATCTACTACACGAGTAATTTAGTAGATACAATAATTATTTGAAGTGTGAAATTGAATTCTTTGCTCTTCAGCCACATTGTAATCATAATGAAGATATGGGAGTTATGCATACTTACTATTAACAAGGCCTCAGTTAACTTGGTGAGCAGGCTGCTCAATTGTGATTTTGTAAAACAAAACCTGCTAACTTATATATATTATGATACGGGATGTTTAAGTGCTGCTTGTTTTCCAGATTTTCAAGGTGCATCAGGACACCTGCTTATGAATTTTGAGTTATTTACTAATATTGAATGATTATTGCTCCATGTATAGCTATCTTAATTTTCTTGTCTATTTTTTCCTGCCTGAAGTTCAGAGATTAGCAGACCTGAAAACAAGGGACTTTCTGCGGCTTTGAATATGTTAGAGGAAGCTAAGAAGGAGATAGATTCATATTCCAAGGGAGGACCCATCTCCTTTGCAGATCTTATTCAATCTGCAGGTTGCACACGTTAAATTTTCTAAGTCTGAAACCTGCTGCATATAATGGCCATCTTGCGTGGGCTAATATATGTTCAGATAAATGATCATTTATTGGCAAGGAGTGCTACCTCTCTGACTCAATGTTATTCATTCTGTGCAGCCCAAAGTGCAGTTAAGTCTACATTTCTAGCTTCTGCCATCCGCAAGTGTGGTGGTAATGAAGAGAAAGGGAAATTATTATACACTGCATATGGTTCGAACGGGCAGGTTAGTTATTTTCTATGTTTGTTGCCTTATAGTTATTCTTCATTTCATTTAGTGAACTATTATGCTTAGAACCCGAAACAGCGGCCACATTTTTTCTAAATAGAGTTAACATGTGATTCATGCAATACTTGTTGAGGCAGTGGGGGTTGTTTGATAAGCAATTTGGAAGGTCAGATACCCAAGAGCCAGATCCAGAAGGAAGGGTTCCTCAATGGGAGAAAGCAACTGTCCAGGAAATGAAAGACAAGTTTAAAGCTGTTGGCTATGGTCCCCGCCAGGTATGTATCTTCCTTCTTATTATTTATTACAGTAGCAACTGCAAGTCAGCAATTAGGTCCTTCAGGCTTCTGTGTATGGATCATAACATTTTCTTCAATCAAACGGAAATGTTTACTGATACAAGTCTGTTCTACTTTCATGGTTGGCAGCTAGCTGTTATGTCTGCATTTTTAGGTCCTGACCAAGCAGCTACAGAGGCCCTATTGGCCACTGACCCAGATGTTTTGCCATGGGTTCAGAAGTACCAACGTAGCCGAGAAACAGTGTCTCAGACAGATTATGAGGTCAGTATCTAAAGGGAGAAAAGATAAACTTTCAATATAGGGCATCTCATCACACTAGTGATCCTTGATCACATCTGTATATTGCTTTCTTGTTCTGACAGCACGTGAATTGATTCAATTTCAGGTTGATCTGATAACTACTTTCACCAAATTAAGTTCCTTGGGACAACAAATCAATTATGAAGCATACACATACCCTGTCCGAAAAATAGACGTGACAAAACTCAAATTATAGAGGAAATGGATAGCATTTTCGAAGAATCGGCAGCGACTCTAGCAAGTAGAAAACTGTTCTTTCTGTACTTTTGGCAGGAATATTATCAGCAAGCTTATTTTTTTGGCCCAACTTTGCCCAGCATTGAAGCAATGAATATCGATTAAAAAAATGAGATGGTCTGTATAGCTCTACTGCTTTGTAGAGCGAAGGCTGTATGCATGTAATTTTACATTGTAAGCTAATACTGTATTTTGCAGAGTCAGGATGAAAATGATTTGTTGCTCACTCGCTCAAACGAGATACTGTTGCTTCTACCCAGTTGATATGCTCGAACTGTGATTTTTCATCCATCATTCTTTTTTCAGCTTTCTACCAACAAGACACAATAGCCATTGGAAGAGCGTAAATGCTGGAAGATGCAAAATCATGAAAGGTGGCCTTTGAAAATAGGGAAAGATGGATCTTGATTTCATCAGTCAACTCAGAAAAAAAATAGCAGATTCGAACAACTTTGCAGGATATATAATTTACAAATATTGCCTTGAAGTCCTTGGCTGCAATACAGATAATCTGTTGTTCTTGCCTGGCACTTCAGGATGCTTGGAAGATTTCAGCTCAGAAGTTGCTCTCAAGTTCCTTATCTCTCCCTGAATGGCTAGTAAAAAATAGAGCTTACATTTAGCTGGTTGATAAAATAAAACTAGTCTTAATGCACTTTGTTACTTACCAAACATAGACTGAAGCCATTCAAATTTTGGTTCTCTCCGACAATACATTCTCTCTTACTGTAAGCAACCATAACTAACATAAGCAATTCAGACATAGAGCATGCGTGCCCATGATTTCACATTTCTGACAATTTATGCAAGCACTTGTAAGACAATAAAAAATGTTTCTATCTAAACAAGAATGCTTTCCCTTTGGAAAATAAAAAATTGTGATACTCCTCGTAAATTTTCAATTGTTTTATCGTAGGCAAATACATAAATTTGTAAAACTTCACACGAAGGAAGCTCCAAATAAAAGTTCCTCTGCAAAATCAGTATGTAATGATTTACTTGTCCTATGAAGATTTAGGAGCTATAAGTTCCAGTCCACCCATGAATGGCCTCAATGGCTCAGGAATTATGACAGAACCATCTTCTTGCTGGTAGTTCTCCAACAAGCATATTATCATCCGTGGAACTGCACAAGCTGTTGCATTTAATGTGTGGATGAACTTTGTTGGAGAAAGGCTGCCTTTACCCTTTTTAGGATTTGTTGATGGTGGTTCTGATGGACGATATCGAATTCCTAGTCTGCGACTTTGATAGTCGGTACAATTAGATGCACTTGATATCTGTTAAAATAGAGTAACTAACGTAAGAGAATTGAACATTTTTTAAAATTGCTGAACTTCAGAACTATTACAACAGAGCAAAGCTAAATTCACCAAGTCCATGGCTAATAATTTCTTTGAGGAAGTGCTGAAACAAGATTCTATACCTCACCATACCGTCCTAAACCAGGCATCCATGCCTCCACATCAAATTTGCGGTAAGCAGGGGCACCTAAATCTCCTGAGGCCATGTCTAGCATTCTGCCAAAAACAAAATGTTAACAATGGTACATGAAAACAAAGCAATCTAATTAATTCATGAATATTGGCAGGAACACATACTTATAATGTAAACCTAATGAAGAGAAGAGGTCTTCTTCAATTTTGATAAGTTCCTCATGGTGGGACTCACTCTCCTCTGGTTGGCAAAGAATGAACATCTCCACCTTGCTGAATTGGTGAACTCGATAAAGACCTCTGCCAATAAATGTCAAGAGTTCAATGTTTCAGTAAAAATTTGTGCAGTCTTTTAATTTCACAGAAAAAAAAAAAGGGCTGGTCTTCTGAAGACTGGTATCAATAAGCAATGGTCCTAAGCAATTGCAGATAGACAATGACAAATGTAAAGCACCAACAGTGGCACAAAAGCCTTCCAAGCTACAGGGACAATTTAAGAGAATTCAGGATTGCTGGGTTTTGCCAAATCAAATGGAAACTAAGATCATTAAATATTAAAGCTGCAACAATCCAAAATAAACTACCTCTTAAAAATAATTTTCAGAAGTGATGTGTCAAAATGTGACACCATCTCTTATATTCCTATACATTTAATAATGAATCAGTGAGATAAACTATTGACAGTAGGCTCTTTGGGCAAAATCAGATTACTAAAATGAAATGAACAATGCTCAGATAAATACCTTGTAGCAGAGCCTGCAGCACCTGCCTCTGTACGGAAGCAGTGGGAAAATGCAACATACTTCAAGGGTAATATAGACTCAGCAAGGATAGAATCCATATGAATTCCTCCCACAGGAATCTCTGCAGTGCCAATCAAGCACTGATCACTACCCTCGACAGAGTATACCTGTCAAGTATCTGGAATAAGTATCATCAATCAATATATTGCAACCAATAAGCCAGTACTAAGAAGACTTGAACTTTTCATTGATAGGCTCTTTATCACTAAACCTAGGACCTTAAACATGTGGCATAAAGGATTCCTCAACCGGGAAGATCTAATCCAATGGTCATCAAAAAGCTTCCACTTTATGGCCAAAATGTTTAGAGCTAGGTTTTTCATAAACTTCATATTTGCCTATCTACACTAAACACAAAAAGAATACTAAATACATTTACCACCGTTTAGACAGAGGTCATAGAAAATTCTTACAAACCTGGGTGTTATCTCCACGGGGCTGGAAGCCACATTTTTCAACAACAGATGATCTTACAAGTTCCGGGGTGGTTAGAGGTGTAAAGCCCCTTTTCATGACTTCAGAGAGAGTCCAGTTGACAAGGGCCATCTCTAGCATAACTGCTTCGTTTTTCAGATAGTAGAATTTTGATCCACTGACCTGTGTAAGCAAGCAAAACATTAAATGCACATAAAATAGAAATGATCCAGTTCAATTTTCATTTTGGAAAGCCTTACCAACCTAATATTAAATGCACTGGTGAAAAACTTGTACATAAAAGGACACAAATCATGGGTAATTACGGCAACAAGTTTTATGAAAAATTAGTAATGATCCAATAAATGCCTGCTGAAAATACCTTAATACCTTAGAGTAAACAGAGTGAGTACCTCTGCAGCTGCATCAAAATCAAAGAGATCTAGTTCTTTCCCAAGTTGAAGGTGGCCCTTGACAGGGAAGCTAAATTGACGAGGGCTACCCACCTAAAAGAAAAGGCATAAAATAAAGAATCTGATATAACAAGCTGATATGCATGGATTAGACTAACAGAAACCAGTCTCGAAAATAATATACCATCTTTCTCACTGTTGAACAATCTTCCACTCCGATTGGAACATTGGGATGAGTCATATTGGGTATACATTGTGCTTCCAGCTGTAGCTCATCTGTAACCTTCAGCAGGTCTTCTTCCAAACTCATAAGTCCTTCCTTTAGATTCTTTCCTGAAAGCAGGAAAGAAAGATGATTAAAAGGGAAGCTGGATAGGAGAAAAAAAATAAAACATAACATTTCAGTCATGATCAATTCGACAAGCAAAAGAATAGCAAAAGTCAATAATTATGTTAATGTATACCTTCCTCTATGAGTTTTTGACGCTCTGATGGCTCGAGCTTTCCTTTCATCTTGTTTGCCACTGCATTCCGTGCCCCACGAAGCCGTTCAACTTCCTGCAATCTGGAAGTTACAATTAAATAAAACTGAGAAGAAAACTAATTTTTTTTATCCTCTATCTAATGTTCTTTATCTTCAGTGTTTACATCAAACCAATATGCCTTATGACTATAACCCATTAAACTTGAAAGGAAAAAAAAAAAAAAAAACCACAATTTTTATCAATAGGGAATATTATGACCTCTGAATTGCGTTTTTGTGGTATCAAGCTCATAAATTTCAGAAGCTACTCGAGCATATATTTGTGGTATTTACATATACACAAATGTCAAAAACGAAAATGCTGCACTCCACAAAACAACCTTTAAAAAAATTCATTGAAATTAACCAAACAATTGCAACAAAAAATTATAAGTTGATAAAAATCTGACCTTCTGGACAGCTAACATCTTGTCATAAAGCTGAAGCACAAGTTCTAAATTAGCATTGGAGTTCCTATTCTTTATATTCAAAGCAACCCCATCCTTATTATCCCTTATCCACTTGAAATCAATCGCTGCTTTCCATTGCGGCTTCACCACTAAAATCCACAATCAATTAATTAATTAAAAATCCACACTTATTCACTCCAAATAAGAAACAAATTAATACAAAAATCAACTAAAAAACACCTACCTGTACTATCTTCACTCTCTGTCGCTGTAACTGCTTGTTGCACAGCTGCTGTCGCAGAGAGCGCTCTAGTAAGAAGAGTAAAAGATGGTCCTTTTAGATAACCAGTGTTTTTATTAACAGAACGGTGAGAAAAAGAACCTAGAGTTAGGGTTTTAGAAATTGACTTTTTGAAAATAAAGCGTGAAGCAGCAGGAAAGGCAGCCATTTTTAGGGTTTGTAAGGTCGTCCCGCCAAAACAACACTGCAAACCCATTTCTTGCTCGCGAATGCGCGTGTGGCTCTGTTTCTCTGCCTCACTTCAATTTTGCTCCGGGGAAGGGAGCAGCTGCGTTAAGAAGTTATATTGGGCCTGCAGTAGTTTGGTCCCTAGGCCCAATCCAAAACGGTGTCGTGTTTTGTGGTGTAAGAGAAGACCGTTTCAGCAAAGCTGTTTACGTGGGGGAGTTGAGTTTCAGGGGGGATGAATCATTAATCCGCCACCAGGTGCCAAACGCAAATCTGAACCGTTCACTTAGGATTAGAAAACACAAAAAAACGGAGTTATAACCGTCGGATTCCGTGGAGGTAAAAGCACAGTAAGAGTTAATCTTGACCGTCCGTTAATAGGGTCGCGTTACGTTATGTCCCGTGGATTAGTAGTAGACCCACTATAAATAGAGGATAAAATCAAGCAATTTGCCCCTATACTACCATAATTTGTTGTTCGTGAGATTTTGAAGATTCTCTCTGCTCGTTCAAGGTGCGAATGTCTCTTTCTTCTCTCTTCTTCGATTTCTGTAAATTAGGGTTTTTTTTTTTTTTTAAATATTTCAGTGCTCTCGTAATAATTTCGCTCTTTTAATCATCTCATTGTAAAAGTAAGTGTTCAATTGGTTAATTATTTCGTCTTTTCTGATAATCGAAAACCCTAATTTGGTGTTGAAGCCTTGATCTAGGCGAAGAACGCTGATCTGGTCTGATTGTTTCTTATAGACGGTTCATGTTGGGCTAATTTTAAATAGGTTTGTTTGTTTGTGTGTTTGTGGAAATTGTAGATGGCTCGTACCAAGCAAACTGCTCGTAAGTCCACCGGAGGCAAGGCTCCCAGGAAACAGCTTGCCACCAAGGTATTAGACTTTTCCTTATGGCAGTAGAATATGTGTTCGGTATTGTTTACATTCTTCTCGTGGTTTATTCTTTTTCTTGAAATTGGTGTTGATGGTTTTTTTTTATAGGCTGCTCGTAAGTCAGCCCCAACCACCGGAGGTGTGAAGAAGCCTCACAGATACAGACCTGGAACTGTTGCTCTTCGGTAATTTTGTGTTATCTTGCATATTATTGTTTCTGATAGAAGTTAATTGCTTTTGCTTTAAATTATTGTAATTTGACTTTTGTGTTGTTTCCCAATTTCAGTGAAATCCGTAAGTATCAAAAGAGTACCGAACTCCTTATCAGGAAACTGCCATTCCAGAGGCTTGTTCGTGAAATTGCTCAGGACTTCAAGGTAAAATTGCCCTGTTAATTTGGAGTACTTGTATGTGGGTATTATGCAGCAAATGGGACGTGGGTGTTGATCAATGCTGACATTGATGTTTGTATTTTTTGGGATGCAGACTGATCTGCGTTTCCAGAGCCATGCTGTTTTGGCTTTACAAGAGGCAGCTGAAGCATACCTTGTTGGATTGTTTGAAGATACCAATCTTTGCGCCATCCATGCTAAACGTGTTACCATCATGCCTAAAGACATTCAGCTTGCCAGGAGAATCCGAGGCGAGAGGGCTTAAGAGAATTCCAATTTGCTAGCTGATCTGGTTGTCTGTATTAGGGTAGTGGTGTGCTTCGTGTTAGGAGTTTACTTCTAATGTTGTCAGTTCATGTTTTGTTATGTTTTTAAGTGGATTATCAATAGGAAGGAACATTTAGTAGGCTGTTTAAGCTTGAATTGCTCTGTTGGTACAGTGGATTGTTTTTGTTGCTTAAAAACTATGATCAACGGAATGTTGTTCTTTAATGATTTGTTGTGGTACTTCTGCTATAAATTTGCTTTGTTTCGCATTGTAAATCCGTATGCAAAGATACAGGGTGTAAATCTTAGGGTCTTAAAAAACTGTATGGCTGCCGCCAGCATGTCCCTATTAACTTGTTTTGGGACTTCGCTTCATTTAAGTCTGCTGTTGACGTAGGAACAGAGATACATTTGCTTTCGACTTGTCCGGTAAAATTGCCATTTTGCGATCGAGTTGAGATGGTTTGCTATCGCATCTTGTGGCTTTGATGAGGTTGACGCTTTACTTTTCTCCTATACTTTGTTTTGGTTTGGATCCCAGCATAGGGAGACCGGCAGGAGAGATAACCTGGAACTAATTTGCCATCTAACCTGTGCTGTTACAAATTATCGGCAAGAGATAATGCTCTTCTGCCTAACAAATAAGGAAACTCGAAATACTTTGTGTAGCATCGCACATCAACATGATAAAGAATAAATTAATTGAGCAAATATCATGCGTTAACCTATAAAACTCTAGACACAGCTACAAGAGTCTTGATGAATCATCTATTGATGATTCCTCGCAACATAATACATAATTCATAATTATATGCTCAAAAGATAAAATTCAATAATCAAATACCTTGCCAATAGCTAATCATGTGGTTCCAATTCCGCATGGCACTAGTTTGGCATTCATAAATAGTTTATCAAAGCAGTAGTATATCTTTTATTATGTGAGAAGTAATGCTAACAGTTTTTTTTTTCTGGCTCAAACCAGTATTCTTTAACAGCTAAAATGAAGTAGAAATGAAGAAAGAAGCTTCATCTTAAAGATGATCAGCAATAAGCAACGAGATTGTCTGTAGTCAGACTGAGCTAATGGACAAGCCAAAATTTCTTATTAACTCACTGAGTAAATTAACTCATCAAACAAATTTGTCTGGTGGTGGAAACTCGGATACAGAAGAAAACAAACAGCATATGGGTCTTCAAACAAGGACCTTCTACAGGGGGCCTGGAAAGGTTCCATTCTCGCGTTGCTCATTCCATCTATCAATCTGATACCAATAAACATGTCAGAAGTCAGCTCACAACCATATCCAGAAACATATTAGAGTCAGGATAAAGATATCAGAAAACCAAACTATGATGATGATGCACACCATTAGTAAGTTATTATTCCAACTACAAGAATGATTATGATCAACAGTAAGTTTAATAATAGTTTATTTCAGGAAGCTTTGAGCATAAATCTTCAAATTAAACAGGTACACAGGAGAACCTATCAAGAGAATCAGCTCTGTCCTTACATGAAATGGGGAACCTAACCTATGATGACCATGCATTTCCTTTCTAACCATAAGGACTCTATTGTTCCCACGTGCAAAAAATGCTGCCAACCAATACCATAATTCAACCAAGACCAGAGACTTTCTAGTCAAACGAACAATAATCCAACCAATTACAGAAAATAGAAACAAGTACAGCCCTCTAACATGATTATCATGACGCCTATGCCCCTTCTAGCAAGTTTGCATTTTCAAAACTTAAAGAATAGTGAACAGATTCCTGTAACATTTAAAGATCCAAACTTCCCCAGCCCTTATTTCAGAATGAAAGACAAACACCAAACTCAAGATCAAAATCTTCAAAATACACCTACCCATTCACCAGGGCAAAGGGAACGATAATATTTAGCAAATTTGTCACACTCTGGAGCACCCTCCCCCTTGGCAGCAACGCACCTGTAGAAGACCACAAAAAAATGTAAAATATTTCACAAAAAAATGTATCTGTACCAACCTGGAAAATGCATAACACGTTGAAAGAAGAAATAAGTAACAAAGAAACCACTGGAAAAGTTTGACTTACCGATGATACTCAACATATCGGGTAAAGCAGTGCCTCGTCTGATTTGTAGTTGGGAAACGAAAATCAGCAGGTGCTGTCTCCAGCTGGACACCATCAAGGCAACTAAGTCAAATAAGTGAATCTTAATGGAAGTAGCATGCGTAAAAATAAAATTACGCTGTTTGAAAACACAGGTTCATGATAAACGGTCATACCTTTATTTCTGGCGTCTCCTCAGCAGCTTCTTCATTCGAGGTCTGTTCTTCAGTGGTTTCACTGTTTTCTGCCTCAACAGCAGGAGTATCTTCACTACTGCTTTCAATAGCAGGATTAGTTTCAGTGCCTTCTTCAGCAGCTCCACCAGCAGTATCTTCAGTTTTTTCTACAGCAGCAGCAGTGGGTATTTCCTCAGCTTTCTCTACAGCAGGTTCAACCGAAACAGCAGTTTGTGGTTTCACATCTTCCTTAACCTCCACAGGATTTGAACCAACATGTGCCTTCTCGTCTTTCTCCTTCAATAAATATTGCTGAATTCCGACATTAAACAAAATATTCCATCAGCATTAGCTCATAAGTTAAGTCAATGTCAAGCAAGAAAAGAAATAGGAATTGAAGAATGCTAAATGGACCAAAAGGAATACACAGCATGAACTCAAAAAAAAAAAAAAAAAAAAGTTTTTCGAAATCCATCTTTTCTAATTGGTTGCAACTGAGCTTAGAAATATAAAAAGCTGCAAGCTTGGTAACTGAAGCTAACTGAGGGTCAACAAAGAGGCAAACCCATCTTTGTTTAGTAAAATTGTAATAGTTTGCATTTGAAGCATAAACATGCAGCTCAATTGGCACAGCATGATAATTCACAAAACAATCCTTTCATTTTATCCATCAGAACCATAAGCATTTGATTGCTGCTCATTATTAACATAGCTCTAACTACGCAGCTCACTCCCCCAAACCCAATCTAAGCTTCATCAGTCATTAATAAAACTCAGATGACCTTAAAAAGCATGGCTAGGTCAAAAAATGCATCTCAGCCAACGTTCTAAACCAAGAAAAAACATTAATTTCTATAACAAAAACAAAATCAAATTCAGCTGCTAAGCCCCAAACTGAAATCAAAGATTGAAAACTAAATATCTAAGTGAAAAAATGTCTCATTTCACAAATAGAATCGATCCATATATATATATCGAAGATCCGAAACGATCAAAAACAAGAAAATCAGCAAATTCGCACAGATCTATAGATTAACAATCAAAATCAACGGCTGCAGCAAACAGTTCTATTTTTCCATTTGTTGAAAAATCAGGAGAAAGAAAGAAGAAGAAGGAAAAAAGAGTACCTCAGATAAGGATGGAGTTTGGGTTGCTGTATCCGCCATTGTCAAATGATGAGCTCGCTTCCTCGCTTACTTCTGGTTCCAGTAAAGGAGGGGCGGCCTGAGAATGACAATAAAAATGCGCAGGAAAAAAAAAATTTGGAAGAAAGAGGAGAAAGGTAGTGTTTGGATTTGGGTTTAGGTTAACCAGGTTTACTGTTTTTACTGCGGTGGTAAAAGCGAATAGCTGCTGGTAAGTGTGAGGCTGACGCAGCTCTTTCTGCAGGAGTAATTTTCAGAATCTGCTGGAATATAATTTCAAATTGGGCCGTCCATAAATATAATTTCAAATTGGGCCATCCATAGAGATTCATGGGCTCAATGTGGGCTTAACGGTGTAGTTTATCTTAAAATTTTCAAATTGTTATAATTTAATAAAAGATAATGATGTATCCATAATTTAGAAGGGTGTAATCGGATCAAGCCGACTCACGAGCTACTAGAAATTGATTAGAGAAAAATTCAAAACTGATTTGATTATTGTCGAATCGAGCTCAAGTTCGAGCTACTCAAGTAGACTATTCAATCGAGTTCAAGTTACTAAATATGTGACTCGATAAGTTTGCGAGCCTAATCAAATTTGTGTATATTTATCATTTTAATCTTTTATTTCAATATAATTATAAATATATCTTATCAAATCAAGTCGAGTTCGAGTTCGAGCTCGAGTTGAGTTTAAATATTTCAAAATTTATATTTTTAAAAATTTTAATAAATTATTTAATTAATCAAGTCAAGTCGAGCTTCAAAAATAAAAAGCTCACTCAAGTTTGAGTCAAGTTTAAGTTTCAAATTTGAAAGTTAAGTCAAGCTCGAACATAATAGTGTTGACTTGCTCAGTTCAATTATGCCCCTAGTGAAATTTTGTTAAGGTTATAAAGGTTTTTTTTTCCTTTCAAATCAACAAATGTTGGCTTAATTAGTGATAAATTGATCGTTTGCAATCTTATATTAGTTGTGTATTTAGGTTACATAGGTGGATTGGTCTTTTGAAATTGCACAAAAGTGTGTGCGCTTGAATTATATGGATAAGCATGTTTTTATAAAATTATCATAATTTTGTAAATAAATGTGTTCGATTCTGGTACAATTTTTTTTTAAAAAAAAAGTAGTGATAAATTTAGTTTTCTTCAATTTTTGAGTTTAAAATATATATACTTTTTTATTGGATTTATTCTATTTAAACTCTAAAAAAGTAATAACTATGTGACCACCTGTAGTTGAAAACATCAAATGGAAAAAAAAATTCTTAAAAGAAATTGAATATTCAATTTAATTAATTCATGATATAATAAGCTTATAATATCCGAATAAGAACAAAAAAATTTTACAATATCAATTTTTAAATTTTTATTACATATATGAAAGAAGGAATATAACAATAATAATAGTAATAGTAATTGAGCTATTTATCCTAGCTCAAAAAAAAAAATGAGCTATTTATCCATCCATATTATGCATCTGAGGCTCTTCCCTTGAAGAAGCAATTCAAAGGCTTGGTTAATGTCTTTGAAGCTCACTTCGTGTGTTATGAACTCGTCCAAATTAAGCTCCTGCAAATACAAGCAAACATACCAATGGCTACAACATATTTTTTCCAAATTTAAAAATAGCATTGATCAAATCTATGATTGCATCGAATTAACAACTTCCTTGCTCCTACCTTGTCTAGATATTTTTTGGCCAAAACTGGAATTTCTGATTTGGGTTTTAGCCCTCCAATTAGCGTGCCAGCAACACTTCTGCCTTTGAGCATTTCGTAGGGGCTCAGGGTCAAAGGTGACCCGTGCATTTCCAATCCCAGTATCACAGTTTTGCCCCATCCCTGACCTCTCAAAATAACAGTTTAACATGTTTAACACATATTTATATCATAAACACGAGTGGAACATAAACGACCATATCACCTCTCGGCTGCTTGTGAAAGCATCTGTCATCAATGAGGCCAATCCAATGCACTCAAAGCAATAATCAGCACCTCCATTTGTCATTTCTTTAATCACCTGATCATTAATAATGTATTAACTAAAAATACATAATAAAATTAAGCCAAGCAGGTTAGGTACCCACCTGACTGACAGGCTTATCCCCGCAGGTTGAGGGGTTGATGAAATCCGTAAGCCCAAATCTTTTTCCTGCAACAAGGAACTGAATAAAAACTCTGAAATCTATATGTTTCTTAACATTTATTTATTTATAAAAAATGCAAGTATGATCAAAGTGAGCTCTTTGTTGATTCCACATATTTATAGTATATACCTATTTCAAACTTTTCAGGATTTAAATCAACACCTAT
>CATIWK010163384.1:0-15540 GCA_949634005.1 Mallotus japonicus
AAGACATTAAGCATATTCTTGGCTTTGTCTTAATCTATTTTGTCTTAATTGCTGCTAAATATTTCTTGCAAGATACATTTTGCTGTTTATCATGATTTAGCTGGTTGCTTAAGCTAGTTGATGCACCTCCCTTTGTAGCCACTGCATGTTTGAGCTGCAGAGAAGCATGCTAATTACTTTTTGTTGTTTTGTTACTTTTGTTAAAACTCTTAATAAGAGAATGAAAAGCAAGAAAATCAAGTGAAAGGAAGAGTTTTAACATCAGAATTTGTAGTAGGTTCAGCATCAACTTAAGAACTTTAAGTTTTAAATGTTGATAATAAATAAAAAATGCAGACTTCCTCTTATTTTCAAGAAACTTTTGAAGGCACAAGCAGAGTTAAGGCTGTAAGACTCCTTACACTCAAAAGGGAGTTTGCCTTGATGAATATGAAATATTCAGAGTCTATTAAAGTTTATTCTAATAGAGTAATGGACCTGGTTAATCAAATCAGGTTACATGGAGAGATTCTTCCTGATGAAAAGGTTATGGAGAAGATCATGATTAGTCTTCCATAAAAATTTGAAGCTAAGATTTCAGCCATTGAAGAGTCTTGTGATATGCAAAAACTCACTATTACAGAATTGACGAGCAAGTTACAAGCTCAAGAACAAAGAGTTTCCATGAGAGCTAATGAAAATGTTGAAGGACCATTTCAAGTCTCCTATTTAAACAAAGCTTCTGCAAATAGCAAAGAAGGAAGAGCTGCATATCCTTCTTGTGGTGTATGCAAGAGAACAAATCATCTTGAAAAAGATTGTAGATGGAAAGGAAAACCTTAATACAATTTTTGCAAATTTTTTTGCCATATTGAGAAGTTTTGTAGAAAGAAACAAGGCCAACAACAACAAAATCAACCTCAAATTGCAAGCAATATTGAAGAGCAATTTCCAAATCAGCATATCACCAATTTGGTACAAGAACAAGAAGAACATTTGTTTGTGGCAACTCAAATTTCCACTCAAAAAACTAAAGATCAAGTTTGGTTTGTTGATAGTGGCTGCACAAGTCATATGGCTAAGGATGAAGCTTCTTTCACATATTTGGACAAAAATTCAGAACCAAAGTGAAGCTAGGCAATGAAGATCAAGTTCAAGTTGAAGGAAAAGGGCATATTTCTGTCCAAATAAAGTAAGGTACAAAAATAATTTCAGATGTTTTGTTTATGCCATCTTTACAACAAAACTTGCTTAGTGTACCTCAGTTGGTTGAAAAAGGTTATTGTGTTGTCTTCAAGAATCATTCATGCACAAATTTCAATCAAAATGATGATGAGATAATTGAGGTTAAGATGGTTAACAAAAGTTTTCCATTAAGCTTTGATTATTTAAGTTTAAGTGCTGAAAATGAAAAGGATGATAAAGATAATGAAAAGCAAGAAAATCAAGTGAAATGAGGAGTTTTAGCATCAGAATTTCCAGTAGGTTCAGCATCAGCTCAAGAACTTCAAGTTTTAAATGTTGATAATAAATCAGAAATGTAGAGTTCCATTAATTCTGAAACACATGAGGCTGTAAGTCAAGAAAGGTGTCATTTTGCCTTTAATAGTAGCAAGGCCAAGAGAGGATTTGCTAGGAAGAAAGAATGGCAGCAAAACAAGACAAGAAGTGTTCCAAAACTAAGAAAAAAGGAAGATATTCAGCAGCTAAAATTCAGCTCCGAAAACTAGTCAGTAGAGGGTGTGAAGTTCAAGGAATAAAGCTGTTGATGTCCAAGTTAAAACTCAAAGAGGAGTGTAAGAATATTGAGTGTTTCCTTGTCTGTTAGAACTCTTAGTAATAAAATGAAAGAAACTAAAACTTCTCATACTTTTGCATTAACAAAGCTGCTGTTATATAACATCAATATTACAAGTTTTACAAGCAAAAACCATGCTGTAATCTGATATTTATACCTAGTAGTATGGTGTACATTACTTGCTCTTATTTGCACAATAAAATAATTAAAATGATGAACAAGGTCTGCTATATATAGCAGAGATATTACAGAGTTAAGTATGGCTGCACCATACCTCCATACCAACTTCACCTAAAACTGATACTTTTAGTAAAACATATTCCTAATTTTAAGGATGATCTTTCCTTTTCAACTACTAAAGTAAGATCATCATTACATACAAAAATTTCAGCAAAATACAACACATTATTTTGATTTTCAGCTTACTTATACAAGGAAAAACTCAATATTCTAACAACTTTTTAGATAACTTGTAGTCTCTTTGTATTCAGCTATGATTAGCTCTCTATGTATTTAAACCAAGTTTAGTTAATGAAGGTGATATACAAGCCTCTAAGCTTTAGTATCCTTGTTCTTCCTCTCTGAATTCTTTACACTCCTCTGTTAGATCAATTCATGTCTATTCATTCATTCTCTTGATTAATAATGTCCATTTATCACCAAGTATTTGTCTTGTGCTTTCCTCTGTCATCTACAAACTCAAGGAAAAAAAAAGATTGTTGTAATTTTGCATGGATTCTAACTTGTATATATTATTGTATTAACATGTATACCTATTTTTTCAAGGTGAAGCTTCTGAAGTGTGTCTATCAGTATGTCTAATGCAATTTCATTGCGTATGAAAACTTGAAAACTGCTACTTTGAAAGTTCAATTCATATCATACAGTAAAAGTTGGAGTCTTAATTCTCCAGCTTCCATCATAAAACAAAAATGCTAATTCAATAATTATTCATTAACTCAACATAATTAATCAAAATCATGTACAAAATAACAATATTGCTTTTGCTTTCATGGATCAAATCAATTAAGATTCCAATTACATCATCATACATATTAGTATTTATTTACATGTTGATGATGTCATAACATCCATCCGATAGCTAATCATAAAAATTAAGCATCTCCAAAATGGTATTAATGCAAAGCTTGATTCAAACATTCACATGGATTAACAATTTAACATCAACTAACATCACAATTACTTTCAAGGAAGCAAACTGTATTCTGGTGACTCACTGCTGTAGCTGTGGTGCATCTTGTAATATCTCAAATGAATGGTTAATTATATAATTCTATTCTTTCTATGGACATAATATCATGAGAAAAACATAAAAATGTACATGTAGATTTGTATTTTGATAATTTTTGATATCTGATTTCTTTATCCCACTAATATTTTTAGATGATGTTGATATGGTAACCTAATATTATTCATGTGATACTAACATGGTGCTGGCATAATATCACTGATAGATCACGCGGGTGGCGATAAGAGGATAAATTTTTTTAAAAAAAATTTTATATTTACCTTTATATGTAAGAGACTTTATCAAATGAAAAGATTTATTTTTTATCATTTCATAAAAATATCTACTCTTCGTAGTATCCTCCAAAATCAAGATATTCAGAAGAAGTAAAATCAAGTACTATGTTTAAGTAATTTCTGTGGAATTTTTTTTTTGAGAGGTAAATGTCTGTGAGGGTTTTTAGTGAGGGAAAACTCTTTGAATTTCAAAATTCTTTCACTGTTCATCGTCTTCCTCTTTTTTTAGTTATGGTTTTTGGGTGATTTTTTGGCCTTTCTGGTCAAAAAATCACCCAAATACCTTATAGTTTCTTCGGTCTTTTATCTAATTCATTATATTTCTTAGTTTTTTTAGAGTTTTTGAATTCAAATCTAGTATGGGTTTTACCCATGTTAAACTAGTTGTCTGTTGGTTGGTGTTTTATTATGGGATTTCAAGGAGAAATATTTGCAAATCTATATCTAGACTTGAATTCCAGCTTGAGCTAGCACCCCAAAAACATATCCTTAGAAGTGCTCTTAAGAGAGCTTTCTAGTCTAGCTGAAAAGCTAGTTTTCCTTCAGTGTTTGGTTTTGTTCAGTATTCTCAGGCCAATATTTACTTGGATTTGCTTGAGAATTTGTGCTCCATCTTCTTCTCCTCCTAGTTCCCCTTGTGCTTTAATGTGGCTTGTTCTCGGGAGGGTCTCTGTAACAGCAGCAAGGTCGTCGATGCCATCTCCAGTCCGTCGTCCCAGGTCAAGTCCGGCGAGAAGGCTACACTCTGGTGATGGAGGTTGCTGCTGGAAGAAGATGGCCGTCGTAATTGCTATATGGTGCTCTAGATCCAGTCGTCAGTCCTGTATGCCAGATCCAGAGAAAGGAGGCTTTGGATAATTTTTTGGTATATGTATTCTTGAAGTCTTCTTCAGAATTTTGAAGTGCTGCGTTTGATGTTGGCGGGCAGCATCCACTCTTTATCCGGAAATAGCAGAATCTATTTGACAAGTGATGCTGGCAACAAAAGGATGATCTTCTTCTTCAATTTTAGTCGAAGATGGCTTAGAAATTGCAGGCATATTTTTGTTGATTTAATTGGATATAAGTCTGTAATTATAGTAGATCTTTTGTTCTTTTTTTAGTTTAGTTTTAGGTTTATGTTTGTAGTCTTTATTTTCAGTTTTTGTTTATGTTCTTGCCTTAGTCACGATTGAAACTCAGTAGTGTTCTAGGAATTTGAATTTCATCATATGACTAGAAAGTGGTTAGCTTCTATAGCAACCTCATGGCTCAGCTATGATTTCTCATAGCATTATTTTGGTTCTCATTCTGAGATTCATATCTCAGTTGCAATAGCCATTGGGCTTTGATCAATGATATTTTCTTCCACAGCTTTGGCTGTGGATTACTTCCAAAAAAAAAAAATTCTGTTGATGAAATTAAAGATTCTGTGATGCTTGTCCATATTTGAAATGGGACATCTAAATTATACACCAGTACTTTAATGCCATTAGTGCAAGTTAAATATCCAACTAAAATATCCCATTATAATGAGCACAACCACATCCATCAGGACCATCCCATCACAATTATTTCAGTGGGAAGCAATTTTTTTTTTTTTTTAAAAAAAGGGAAAAGGTACAAAAACACCTTTATCGTTGTGCCCTAAGTTCAATTTTCCCCATAACGTTTTTTAAGGTCCAAATACAACCTTAACGTTATCAAAATAACACATATCCACCCCTGTAATAGACACCGTTAACTGTCAGTTTAATGTCTGTTAAAAATTGTTGGTGTGGCGTGGGACCCACAGACAAAAAAAAAGAAAAAATTATAAGTTGGGGGCATATGGGCCCACCAACATGTATATCTACACTAAGTAAATGGAAAATTTTTATGTTAGGACCCACCACCTTTGTATCCCAAAATCAACCTAAACTCTTTCTCTGCATCCTCACCTTCACCACTTCCACCATCACCGCCGCTCCCACCGCTGCCCTCCACCATCACCATTAACCAAAATGCTTCTTTTTTTTGAACAAATTAACCAAAATGATGAATTGCAATTTATTTGCAAATACAACACGTCCTATATGATATGGATAAATGCAATATCAAGCTATATAAATGTACCTAAACACCTCCATGGCCATCATAAACACCAAAATAATGACTTGTTAAATGGGTTAAATTCTCACTTAATCCATCAACAACACTATCGCCAATGAGCATTTTGATAAGAATTTTGGCAAATCGAGGAACAACTGCAACGGCATTTTCCATTTATGGTCTTCGTCCGCTAGTAGATACAGAACCCCAAAGACGTATGCAATCAAGCTCAAATACACTCCGGGTAGCTCCCTTAGTGAGATTCTTCTCACTAGGCAACTTAAGAACCACTGCAGATGCCCTTAAATCAAAACCATATGAATTGTCTGCATTTAGGCTCGCTGCTGCAATAAGAAGTTTAGCAGTAGGCACCTGCACCTCATTTGATGACTCCACAATAATAGCTTTAGCAATGAGTTGACTATCATCAATTTCAACAAATTTTGGCAAGCTAATCTCAGATGATGCTGCTTCCAAAGCTAACAGCTCTTCAGATACAATCCAAGAAAGATGATGTCTAATACAATCCACATGTTTAACCACCCAGTTAGGAGCCCGATTAGCTGTTCTATGGACAAGTTTAAGTGCATATTGAGGTTCAGAAGAAAGAATGACCTGAATATCTTTAATAAGATCATGAATTTGCCATGGGATATGAGCCTGTCCATCAGAAATAGCAGTAATGGTCACACGAGAGTCTGATTCGAACAGTGCTTGTGCTTGTTGAAGACCTTGATATTTTGCAAATGCAACGGCTACTAACAGAGCCTTGGTTTTGCCAACGAGAGCAGAGGAAAGGTGGCGGGAAATAAACCTCCACCTCATTCTCCTCCCTTTGACCACCGTACATCCACATTCTCACTCCACCACAGCTATCGATGTAACCTACACTTCACCATTCTCACCAGCTACACCATCACCACCACCAGACCGCATTGCCGCCCTGATCTCCTCCCTCAACTTTCGCTATCTCCTTCTCACGAACCCTGAACCTAACCTAATCCGCTCCTTCGCTTTCACAAACACCGCATCCATTTTATCTGCCCAAAATTAAACAACCCCACAATTTAATTCCTACTTTATTCGACCAAATTGCAGTCAAACAAACCCATGCACTGAAGTCAAAAAAAAAAAAATACTCTTTGAAGATGATGGACCAACAGGAGCAGGAGACACATATGTGATGTTCGCCCAAGTCTCTGGAGGTGGAGAAATATCGATATCTACCGTAATTTGAGGTATGAGGATTGGGCTTGTTGTCGTGTTTTGGTGAGCTTGCAGGTGATCTTGGTTTCTTGGCATCGTCGACTGCTTGCTGCTGATTTTCCATTTTGGTGATGTTGGAGGGCAGCGGTGGGAGTGGCGGTGATGGTGGAAATGGTGAAGGTGAGGATGCAGAGTAAGTCTTCTTTGTTAAAAAAAAAAAAAATTGGGTTGATTTTGGGATACAAAGGTGGTGGATCCCAACGTAAAAATTTTCCATTTATTTAGTGTAGATATACATGTTGGTGGGCCCATATGCCCCCAACTTTTAATTTTTTCTTTCTTTTTGTTTGTGGGTCCCACGTCACACCAGCAATTTTTAACAGACATTAAACTGATAGTTAACGGTGTCTATTACAGAGGTGGATATGTGTTATTTTGATAACGTTAAGAGTGTATTTGGACCTTAAAAAATGTTATGGGGAAAATTGAACTTAGGGCACAACGATAAGGGTGTTTTTGTACCTTTCCCAAAAAAAAAAACGTATATGGTTACCAATTATATTTTGGCTTAATTGATGTCGTGGATTTTCTACAACAACGTACATGGCTATTTGCGTGTAATCCTGATCTGATTAATATTACCAAATATTTGAGCTTTTCTCAAATGTTATACTGTACTTGGAGTATTATTAACGTGCAGGTGCAGGTTCATCATTGCAACCAAGAATTGCACATTAAAATGGACCGACCACCTTCCTTTCCTTGAATGTTGATTGTATGGTTGGGTTGACTTCTATGTTTTTTATCCACTCACCCCAAAATTTCATAAAAGCAACAGATATTTTCAATCTGGTGGTGTGAGATTATTCTTTATTTACTCTTTATAATTATTATTTATTTATAAAATTTGATCCGATAAGAATTCAATTATGGAGTCTCATTATAAAATTTAGGGGGATTTCAAATCATTAAGCCAAAATTTGGATTTATTATGGATTATTAGGACCAACTTGTGTGGAAAAGTTGCCATGATGGCAAAATCCGCGTAGCATTTGCAGGACCAAGAATCTGAACGTTAGACTTCTCCGGGCACCTACTCTAAATACTCCAGAAAGACCAGACTTCAGGTCTTTTGTTCTTATCGTTGGAATTTAAGTACGTTCTACGGCAAACAGTGACAAATGATGGGTTTAATTGGCAGTGCAACCAAGCCAATCTAACACAAACCATACCATTTGTTTTTCCACCTCTATCAGTCTTCTGATCTTTGTGCACGAATCATCTTTATATGCATCATGGTCTTGAAAGTGTTTGTGCTCTTTGAAAACTTTCATCTTTGGATGTCCTACAAGTTTTTGACACCCTTGTTTTTGTTGCTTCTGTTAATTTTGCAGTTTGGTGTCTTAATCTTGGAAGCACAGCAAGCATATATAAACAATCACCAATTGGACTGTGATGATTCTGATCCTACCACAAAAGGGTACTTGTGCAATGGTGTGCAATCATCATGCCAAGCCTACATCACTTTCCGCTCCAACCC
The DNA here is from genome assembly GCA_949634005.1 of Mallotus japonicus. Classification (NCBI taxonomy): domain Eukaryota; kingdom Viridiplantae; phylum Streptophyta; class Magnoliopsida; order Malpighiales; family Euphorbiaceae; genus Mallotus; species Mallotus japonicus. Next base: position 8,139 of record CATIWK010163384.1, read on the forward strand.
TCCCTATACCTCTCCTGCCAAAATCGGCCATCTGCTGGGCGCCGGTAAGGAAGCAACCCTCATTGCATCCATGAACAACATGTCCTCCGATGTCGCCACAATTCCCACATTCAACCAGGTAGTGGTTCCTGTCAATTGTTCTTGTTACAAAGGCCTATACTATCAGCACAATGCCACTTACAGGATCAAAGATGAAAATGAGAACTATTTTACATTGGCTAATGATACTTACCAAGGCCTAACCACCTGCCAGTCCTTGGTGGAGCAAAATCCATACGATCTTAATGAATTGTATGCTGGTTTGGATATTCATGTGCCTTTGAGATGTGCTTGCCCTACGGCTAATCAAACTGCATTTGGAGCCAAGTACATGCTCACTTATATGGTCACTTGGGACGATTACATTGAGAAGATTGCCGAGTTGTTCAATGTTAATGAACAAACTGTACTCGATGCAAACAAGCTGTTAGAAGAAGACCTTATTTATCCATTCACAACAATTTTAGTTCCTCTACTAAATAAGCCCTCTGTCATTGAATTACCTGCATATTCTCCACCTCCCGCAAGAACTCCACCAATAGAGATCTTTCCACAGCCAGCACAATCCCATTCTTCCAAGAGGTGGGTTTTTGTTGGTACCGGTATTGGAGCTACTTTGCTTGTTCTTGTTGCTCTCTCAACCTTTTCTTTTTGGTACTTCTGTCGTCGATCTCACAATCAGAAACGTACAGAGGCCAAACCAACTGAAGGTGAAAACAATCACCTCTCTTCTGTTTCTAATGGGAAAACTGAATTCTCTATTGAATCCTTGGTCATCTACAAATTTGACGATCTACAGACTGCCACTGATTACTTCAGTGAAGAGAATAGAATCAGAGGTTCTGTTTACAAGGGATGCTTTAAAGGCGATCTTGCTGCTGTGAAGGTGTTGAGAGGAGATGTCTCCAGCGAGATATACATACTGAAGAAAATAAACCACTCCAACATTGTTCAGCTCTCTGGTTTATGCTTACATGAAGGCAACACTTATCTTATCTATCAGTATGCGGAGAAAGGATCACTGGACGACTGGCTACACCTTGACAATAAGAAGGATTCCTCTTCTTTCACCTTATCATGGATGCAAAGATTGAAGATTGCCTACGATGTAGCTGAAGGCTTCAGTTACCTACATAACTACACTAACCCTCCTTTCGTCCACAAGAACTTAACTACAAGCAATATTCTCTTAGATGCCAACTTCAGAGCCAAGATTACTAATTTTGGGCTAGCGAGGAAGCTGTCCAATGATGACCATGGTGCACCCGAGTTGACAAGGCATGTGGCTGGCACTAATGGTTATATGGCTCCTGAGTACCTCGAGAATGGGCTGATTACCCCAAAACTAGATGTTTTTGCATATGGAGTAGTGGTGCTTGAGCTCTTATCAGGAAAAAGGGCTGTTATGGCGAGTGAAAAAAATAAGGAACAAAAGATGCTTTTTGCATTGATAGGAGATGTGGTTGAAGGAGACAATGTGAGAGAGAAACTCAAGGCTTTCATTGATCCTTGGTTGAAAGACGAGTTCCCTCTACACTTTGCCGTTTCCATGGCTCAACTGGCTAAGGATTGTGTTGCTCCTGATCCAAATGCTCGCCCATCTATGCTTCAAGTATTTATGATCCTGTCCAAGATTCTGTCTTCTGCATCGAATTATTAAATAATTAGTTTAGTATCAATTAGTGTGTTTATTATACTTTTTTTTTCTTATGAAATAATATTCTCTCTTATATGGCAACTTGCTGAGCCAAGGTTACTAATTTTACCTATATATAAATATATATACACCAAATTTTCTTGCACCATAACATGTTTAACTTTTAAAATAGATAAATCTCGAATTGATAGGTAACAAAAAGGGTAATGCTTTTTTCCTTGCTTGCTCACTGGCCGTCATGTTCAGTTCAAGTAGATGTTATGGTTTCCATTAGCCCCCATAAGTCTTCTGAGACAGATGCCTTTATTAGCAATGATGATATACTCTTGCTCTCATGAAGGCTCTTTACCTTTGGTCAGAACGCAGGAAAAGCTGAAATAAAAAACTGATCTCAAGATTCAGCAATATGCATCGAAAATGAATATTGTATAGTAGAATGATAATCAAGAAAGCTGGATTTTTTGGTTTGCACTGCATCAACTGCCGTTCTGCTTTCTGAGGAGAATAATTCTCTTGATTTACAGCAAATCAGAAAGCAATAGGATGGCATTACAACATCAAGATTACCACAACTCCAATATCTTTCCCAAGAAAAAGACTAAAAAAATGGAGGCATTGGATTAGCATGCACCTTTTAAGTGTCCTGACAAAACCTGTCTTCTCAGGACCGCTTACGAAAAGAGACAGAAGGTTACAGAACCTGTATCTTGGAATTTGATCAGCACAGTTGGTTGTTTTATGGGATGAAAAACCTGGCCTTCAACCAGTAAACTCCCACCAAGACCATGACTATAAATCTGAGCCTGAGGAGCTATAACCTGAACTCCATTGACAGTCACATTATAGATATAAAGGGAAATTAAAGTAGACGTTGTGAAATTAATGCGTTACTGCTGTTTTGCTTATGGAATTTTGTTTTGTTTTGTTTTACTCATGCTACAATACAAGCCCAAAAACTATAAGTAGTTTTTGCAACTACAGGTCGAGAACTTGAGAAGAAGGGATGTTTGTGCTTTATTGCGTTGGTTCATCAGGTTGAGAACTTGAGAAGAAGTGATTTTTGTGCTTTGAAATTGTCAGGATCCAAGCTCATGGACTGATTATAGTGCTCCACAAATATTAGAAAACAGAACCAGAATTGCAGAAAAAGAAGAAATTAGAAGGTTAAGAGGTTGGGAAGAACAAGAATTGTAAGGAGAAAAGGAGAAGATGAAGAATAAGAAGATGAGAATGAGAGAAAGAAAGAAGAAGAAAGTAGAGGTTAGTAGAAAATAACAGTAGAAGAGAAATAGAAATGAGAGAAAGCAGAAATGATTTCATTCACTGATTCATAGATAAACATTACACCTGATAATTGACCATATATATAGCCAAAGTAACGGTTTCTACTCATTCAGCAACAAAACACACCTAATACAAAAAGACAAATAAACAGCTGTGACAAACTAACAACCTCCTTGTGACCTGTGATAGACAAATAACAACTTTCTCCATTATTCCTTTACTGCAAATAACCAAAAACGATTCATGTGCTCCTTCATTGGCTAGTGGGCCTGATTATATTCTCTTCAGTTCCTAGGCTGTCATTTGTGCAGAGAATGTTCATTTCTGGGTCTGCAATGATTGGTGCTGCTTCTATGGCCATTTTGAATATTCCTGAATATTGCTGGATCTTGACATTACTCTCCCCTTGAAGATTTTCCTTGTCCTCAAGGAAAAATTAAGGAAATTGAGATTTTAAAAATAACAAATCCTCCCAAGTAGCTTCTTCTTCAGTCATGTTTGCCCAATGAACCTTAACCTGCTGAACTTTTTGTTTCTTTCTTGTAACCTACCTTTCTTGTAGATTGGCCACTGGTGCTATCTTAAATTCTCCTGAATTATGCATTTGAGGAAGCTTGGTTGAAGTCTTAACAACTGGTCCAATGTACCGTTTGAGCAGAGATACATGGAACACTGGATGTATAAGAGAATCAGCAGGTAATTCTATGACATGGCAACTCCATGTCATAATTGTCAGCGACATGCCATATGATATGTCATGGTTTTTGGCAGGGCGGAGCCAGAAAAAAATTTCAAGGGCAGGGAACGTTACCTTATTTTAATATACTAGAAATGTTTCATTTAGTATAAACTAACGTAAATAATATTTCAAATACACTAACAATAGTTTAAAATAAAAAAAATATATATCCAAAAATAACATAAAAGATAATCAAAATCAAAATGGATAATCAAAATCATGAGAAAAAAAAAATCAAATTTAGTTTTCTTCAACGAAAATTTTTTTTTTTGAGAAATTTATCCATAATTATATCTATAATTAAAATCACATAAAAAATAATCAACTATCACAATATAAAAAAAAATTATAAATTTAGTTTCTAGCATAATAACTAATGAGCAAATTAAAGGAAAAAAATATACATTAAAATTGGTTAAACTAAGTATGTGCAATAAAATAAAAAAAAATAAATTAATTGATAGCATATATAATTGATGGATAGTTGAATGCTATACTAAATTACTACCCTAATCAAATTGCTTAGTGCATAATAATTAATGAGCAAATTAAAGAAAAATATACAAAACAAAAGAGGTGAGATATGGGTGGCTAATTCAGGAAAAGAAATGAAAATGAGAGATAAAATATGAAATTTTGAAAAAATTAAACCAAAAAATAAATTTAAAAATAGTGAAAATAAAAAATAAGAAAAAGTTTTATTATTTAAACTTTCTAAAAGAATTATAATAATAGACTATTGAGTTATTATTATGGATTCATTAAGAATCTACAAAAAAAGTTTATATATTATATTGTTTTGAGAATATATATATATATATAATTGAAAAAAATTAGTGGGGTATATATATAATTGAAAAAAATTAGTAGGGGTAAAATAAAAAAAACCTATAATATATTAAATATTTTTTTATGGCCCCCACTGCCCTAAATCCGTCCCTGCTCTAGTCTATCTAAAATCCTTCCATGACAAGGGCCTTCAACGCCTCACTTCCCTTAGACAGTTAACGATCAAGAAGGTGGTCTTCCTCCTTCTCTTTCTTCTTTAATTGTAGCTGGGTGTCCTTTGCTGCAACAAAGATATCAACAGGACATAGGAGAAGAGTGGCCCAAGATTTCTTGCATCCTTGATGTGAAATTTTACAGGGCCTACTCTATGAAGGACTAGAAAACTAGTTTTCTTTCATTCCTCCTAATAAGATGAGAAGGTATTACAAATCGCAACTACACTATCATTTTTTTATTCTCCTCTCTTTTGCCTTCACTGTTTTTAGGCATCATAGTAATGAAAAATTCCGGATCATCACTATTTCTCAAAATAGAGTGTCATTTCCGTTCTTTTTGATGCAATGCCATGACAACCTTTTAATTGTTTATCCTTGTAGCTTCTGATAAAATTGTTATTCTTTTACTGACTATTTGAGGATTTTTATTTGATTTTTCTCTGTAACCTGTTCATGTAACTAAAAGTAAATTGCATCGACTGCTAACAGATTTACTGCATAAAACACATAATACCATTCCTGTTTGAGCATAATCAAAGGTAATAATTCCATGTAACCACACTTGTTTCTATCATTTTTTTTTGTTACTTATTGTTGGAATATGAGCTTTTGCAGAGATATTTTCTGCATTGGTTGAAAACGAGTGGATGTCCTGATTTTGAGGAAAGGAAGTATGGGTGGATATAATGTTTGGTGAATATTAGTTATTGAAAAAGAACACCACCTTTGTATAAATAGAGATGACTTTATGTAATATGTGTGTGATAAAGAGTAAGAAACGTGAGAGTGCGGAGAGAGTCATAAGAATGAAGAAAAAGAAAAAGAAAATAGGCTTTATGTTCATGTCTATAGCAGAAACGTTGGTTTTCTGCATATCATAAATATACAATAGCTGTTTTATATCTCTCCTCTGCATCCTTTTTTTTATCTGTTTTTTTATCTCTGTATTGTTTTTGCTGTGTTCATGTTTTATGCCATATGTTTTCTTTTGAATATCAAAAGCCTTCCTTTCCAATTTCACAACACTTACGCGCCTTGTTGTTATTTGGTATATAGTTGCTAGGAGAGGCCATCTACATATATAACATCATAAGTGCATATTGTCATATCACCAATTGGTTTTATTATTTAACTTTTGATGGTTAATCTATGGCTTCATATCAGATATGCAGAAGTATTTGTCAGTAGTAGTGCCTCCATTTCTTACATTTATGGTCTTCATCCTGTCCTGTTCTGTTCTGTCACAGTCCACACGTTCTTGCTCTGACAGTAATATCAACTTGCCAAGTTTTGAGTTTTGTAATTCCTTTTATTTCCACTCAGCTGAGAATGTCCAGCAACATCCTATACATTGACCATAATAGGAATGAACAAGCAGTGTTATAGGCTCAAATATCAGCAATTGAACTCCTAATTAAGCAGACAGTCTATTAGCCACTACTGATGTAGTTTGTTGAGATCAGAACCACTACTTATATTAATGAGCCTTGATCTTTGACAGGGCATAGCACCTGCTTCTTCTCCAATAGCAGTCACATTTGTATATCTAAAAGATGATCTGGATTTTGAAGCGGATATCAACCTGGAGGATGGTCTCATGTAACCCAAGCTTGTATCCACGTTCCATGCCGTTGTTAAAACCTTCTATGCGTTGAATGTGCTTAGAAAACTATTTATCGTTTCTGCTTCTCATCTGAGTCTATGTATAGACGTCCGTGTTGAGCCATCCATTCCTCATGCTTCCTCGATAATATTCTGTGTTGAGTAGATAGACAAACTGTTTGCACAGAGAATATGGCTAAAACAAGGTGAAATGCCAAAAAGATGTTGGATTTGTGTTGCAGCCATTGCTAGTATCCACTATCAAGATTCAAGAGTATCTATGACTATAGTGAATCTTTCAATGCGTAAGAAAATTTCAAGAATGGGTATGTGACTTGTCCTTGCCCTCTTGCTGGTGCTAGAGATTGTCACTTGCAACTTTCTTGCAGGATGTAATAACTTGGACTCGAGAACCTGGCAAGGTAGCTCCTCTGTTAGATCAATTCATGTCTATTCATTCATTTTCTTGATTAATAATGTCAATTTATCACCAAGTATTTGTCTTGTGCTTTCCTCTATCATCTATAAACTCCAAATATATATATATATATATATATATATATATATATATATTATTGTAATTTTGCATAGATTCTAACTTGTATATATTATTGTATTAACATGTTGTAAGCGGACGGGTTTAGCGCGCACCCAAGTGTTGGCGACCTCGGCACTGTGTCGGGCCTTCGGCCCGCGTGAGAGATACGATATAGGTCTAAAAAGCCTACTCAGAGATGGAGTCGCCATTCGGGTGAAATCCGGGACACACTTTTACGGCAACTGGATTCCACGGAAGTTCCCAGAGGCTGTCATCAGAGAACAGGTTCGGAAATTGGGTATGGACGTTTGAATGTCCACCCGATCTTGCGATCGGCCTCCGTTTGTGTTCATGGTTTATTATCTTTTGATTATTCGATTGTTTCTTTTATTTACATGCGAATTGGATTGCCTTCAAATCAATGATCAATTTTACTTTATATTCAAGTTTGCACATTATCCGTGTTCATGCATATTAGTCCCGTTGCTCACAAAAATAAACTCAATATACAATCATACATTCCAAATAAATGGGAAAGG
>CATIWK010163444.1:0-25185 GCA_949634005.1 Mallotus japonicus
TAATAATAATTTAATATCTTTTGTGTTTGTGTGTGTATATATAAAAAGGAAAAAATTAACATATAAAAATATAGCTATTAGTTTAATTTAAAGAGATAAAGATATTTAAGTAATTATATTTAAATACATGAGGTTAATTAAGTAAATTGAATTGTTGGGAGCTGTTGGTGAAAAGCTCCAAATTGGAGCTTTTATAAACTGGTGCTATTTGGGTATCTAACAGCTACCAGCTCCTTTTCAAAAATATTAACCAAACAAGTTTGTCTAGCTGTTGGGAAGTGAAAAGCTAACAGCTGCATCCCAACAGCTAAAACAAACACCCCCTTAATCACAATGAAATGCATAACGGAATTGGATTACAGACCCCAAGAGGGTTGGGGACGAATGGGTACATGCAGACAAACAAGTTCTTCATCAAGTCCAAGACTGGTAAAATAACTCATAACATTAAAGGTTTTGAGGGTGATCAAGGCACTGCTGGAATCACTAGGAAACCCAATAAGGAAATTCGTAAGCATGACCGGAAACGCCAAATCGAACTTAAGCTTGTTGTGCTTGGAGACAAGCTAATTGAGCAAGGTTATACTGATTCTGACATTAAGGAAAAAGTTGATGAAGCTAGAAAAACTTTGGAAGCTACTGCTGCTTCTGAGGAAAGTGGTGGACCTTCTGCTCTTGTGGTTTCCGAGACAAAGTAAAGACATTTTCTTTTCCTTTGTTTGTTCTGTTTATATTGTGATTATACTATTACTGTATTGCTTATTGTACATTTTTAAATTGAGGGTTGCGATTGTATTGCTTTTCAGTGCATTGGTTGTTTTCTAATTGTGTTAAAAACAATTCTAAATAGGCAATTGGCATATGTTGCATCACCTGTTTTGGTTGCTGTTTTTTCTGTTTGTTTGTAAATCCTATTGATGTTTATAGTCAGTGGTGGTGAAGGCTCAACTCTCAAATTTTTATGCTTGCAGTAGTTGTTGTTTGTTTGACTGTAGAGTCTAGATGTATACCTCAATATTTTAGGATTTTTAGTTTTGTTGCAATTGAAGATTCCAGTGGTCTTGGAATGTGCCTATCACTGCAAAAAATTGACCTATAGTCACACTTAATACACCACTTTTTATTTAAGTGTAGTTAAAATTTTAAATAAATTAAAAATTAATCACATTTAAAAAAAATGTGGACAAATTTAATATTTAACCACTATTTAAATAGTAGTACATATGTTTATTAGTAAATAATAAAAATGTGAAGAAATAAAGGTCACAAAAAATCTCCCATCACTTTATTAAAGTGTGGATAAATTTAGGGATAACAGCATTTCAATGCCTGAAAGTAATATATTTTTTACAATTAAGGCCTATCTGTTCAATTTGTAATATTTAAGGACTAAAAGTTTTTAAAAATTTGACCATTAGTCTTATGTCGTTAACTCTAACGGAATGAGCACACGTGGCAGTTATTCGCTTACTTGTTATCCTAGTAATCTCCATATATGTGGACTGACACCATCCACATGGCCTGCCTACGTGGTTTCTTCTTTCTTTCTTTCTTCTCCTTCTTCTTCTCCCGCATCACCATAATTCTTCTTTCTTTCTTTCTTTCTTCTTATTCTTCTTCTCCCACATCACCAAACCCATCTCTTCTTCAAATTCTCTTTCAAACCCAGTGGTGAATTCATAGCCTCAAACAAAACTCCATTTGCTCTATTTCTTAAGAATCTTTTTGGTTTTTTTTTTTTTTTTTGCTTAATTGTTGAGCTAAATCTACCTCTCTCTTAGCCACAAGTTTGCTAAAAATCTCTTCTTTTTTTTGGGGTTTTAGATTTTTAATTCAAAAATGGTGATTTGGGTTGTTTTTAAATTGATGAAATGACATGGTTTTTATCATATTTTAATTAATTTCAAGCGTTTGTTAAAACCTAGAAGACAAAAGGTTACTTCATGCGTTTTCAGGTTAAATACAAGAGAAGAAGAGGTAATCTATGTCTATTTCTCTTATGGTTTTGTGTTCTTTTTCGATAGTTGTTATTGATGAAGTACTTTTTTTTTTAGAGGGTAAGACTGATTACAGGTCAAGGATTCGTTTGATCAATCAGGACAAGAACAAGTATAACACTCCAAAGTATCGATTTGTTGTGCAATTTGTATCCTTTTTTTTCCCTGATTTACTTAATTGTTATTAATGTTTATCTTGCTATTGCAAGTAACTTGTTGTGCTGTTATGTGGGGATTATATGTTGGATCTAATAAGTTAGGTTATATTTTGGTCTGTTGCAGAACGAACTGTGGGTTAGTTGTTATTGCATCAGAGAAAATGTTGTGGTTTCTTTTGCTGTGTTGTGATTTGTGCCAATTAAGGTTTATAGTTTTAAGCTGAATTGTGTGATATTCACTGTTAGATTTCCTTGGGGTAAGCTATTGGTTGAGTTGATTTAGGGTGTATTATATGTAAACATATGGGTTTGAAAGAGAATTTGGAGAAGAGATGAGTTTGGTGATGCGGAGAAGAAGAAGAAGAAAGAAAGAAAGAAAGAAGAAGAAGTCCAGTGATGCAGGAGAAGAAGAAGAAAAAGAAAGAAAGAAGAAGAAGCCACGTAGGCAGGCCATGTGGATGGTGTCAGTCCATATAGAGATGACTAGGATGACACGTAGGCGAATAACTGTCACGTGTGCTCATTCCGTTAGAGTTAATGGCGTAGGACTAACGGTTAAATTTTTAAAAACTTTTAGTCCTTAAATGTTACAAATTGAACAGATAGGCCTTAATTGTAAAAAGTATATTACTGTCAGACCTTGAAATGTCGTTATCCCATAAATTTATGCCCACACAACATTTAACCACATATTTAGCTACATTTGTTGATGTGTGGAGAACGAATTTTACCACACTTCTAAATATGGTTATATTTAAATACAAATGTGACAATAGCTCTAATTTGTTGTAGTGTATGAATTTTTGTCTTTTTATGATGAGCTCGAATCAATTTTTTTGGTTTGATCAGGGTTTCCAATATACAGTCCCATCAAATTGCTTCTAGGAAGTTGAAACAGATGGAAACATTCAGGGCTGCTCTAGGAATGGCAATGTCCGAACCTGGTGAGATCATTGATGATGGACTAAATGGTCGAATTAGTGGCCCAAATGATGATAGCAAGTGGAGTGAGAGACATGAACATGCATTCCTGAACAGAGATTTTAGGAGGAAGAAACATGCAACTGAAGATATAAAGGTTGAGAAGGAATGAAGGATGATAAGAAAAAAGAAAGAAAGAGATGAAGCTGATGATTCAAAATGTTCGGAAAGCTGAATCTTTTATGTTCTGATCATGAATCTGTAAATTCTTATATTGAATATATTGCCCCATTGACTTATTTATTTATTTACTCACGCAAACAATGCAATAGAATAGTAATGGATTAGTCTAGGAAATACGCATAGTCTAACTCCTAAAAAATATTGAATAGTTTCTTTTGAGTTGCAGTAAGGCATGAAGCCTTTTCATTTTGGTTGCTGAGCTTGAAATTCTTTGCATTTTTATATGCATTTTTTGTCTTTGGAATTGATCTTTTGCAGATCAAAATATCTGTTATCTATTCTCTTTGCATTGATCAACTTTTGAATAATATGGCCTAGAAAGTTTTCATGTCTAAACCTTTCAGTTCCACCCTGGAATAGAAGGCATATGCCATCTTTGATGAGGCTTACTCCACTTATCGTTTTATGCATATCTGGATAAGGTTATCACATCTTAAATGACAAAGGATGGGATCATCGGCTTTGATGAATTCCATGTGATCTGAAAAGCTGAATTTGGATCCTCTTTCCGATGCATTTGAGTGCTTATTTTGTGTGTGCTTATCTATGGGGAGAAGTATATTAGTAGCAGCAGTAGTATAAAAATTTCATTGCTTGTCTAAACCAACTTTTCTGTAGAATTATTTTTTTGTCTTGAAAGTTTTTTACGTCATTTCATTAGTATTCAAATCTATCTTACAGAATGTCATTTATGTAGCTTAAGGGTACTAACTATGAAGGTATTGATTTGTCTTCTGGTGAATTTGCTAAATATGATGAGAAGAGGAAGTGCCCAGTCATGATATCCAATCTTCATTCTAAGTTTGAAGTTGTGAAGTAGATCAGGGTCTTCTGCATGCTTCACTTCAACAGTCATATATAAAAACTAACTGATCTTCTTGATGAGGTTGAAATCATTTGATTGAAAGCGAATATAGTAGGCCTGGAACTAAATGTCCGGAATTTTGAATTGATACTTGAAGTTTGGATTATACCCATGGACAATTTGTTAATTCTGTTGACTGATTAGCAATTGATCCTATTTTTCGGCAATGCAAACTACTGCTTGTCACTTGTCAGGAAATCATAGTATTCAAAGTTTGAAATTATATGGTAGATAAAACCTTGCCTGCCTGCTTTTGCAGTCATACTATTACGAGGATAAGAGCGTTTCTTTAAGTTGCTAACTGGATGTGGATTATTTATAGTGTGCATGAACATAATCAGAAAAGTGCCACAAATGATTGAGATTGTCAAATGTTGGTGTCCAAGTGGGGGGCCTGGGTGCATTTTATTGAGTTTGAACGGGCTGATTTGAAATGGTTTTGAGATGTGTGTGTTACGCATTCACAGCCTGTATAGGAGTTACGCCTGGATCAACGGGCTGGTTGTGAAAAGTGGAAACAATTTTTTCTTTCAAGTGGAAAATTTTTGTCAGTCAAGAACAAAATCAAACGAGTACTGCACGTTTATGAATTGCTTTGATATGGAATCTTCAAACATACGGCGAATCAGGTCAGGGTCGTGAGGAAAAAAAGGCCGGTATATATATTTGTCTTCAATCAACCCTGTGGAATGCTTATGGCACATGATCAAAAATTTGGTTAGCTAGTCCCTGTTTAAGCGTTGTTGCGTTGTCACGAAGTCTAGTGGAACGTTAAAATACATATAACATCTGGCTTACCTTCCCTGCTCCAAACGTTAAAATCAACTTAGGTGGGCATGGTTTGCACGTCTCATTTTCACACTGGTTGTTGGTTACGGGCTTACGGGTGGCGAGGTAGGCGCTGATTGTGGTTTAAAGTCCTATTTGGAAACCATTTAAATAAAGTTTTCAATGCATGGAGAGGTCCTAAATCCCAACCGCCATTCAAATTTTTTTCCATTTTTGGTAGATGTTATTTTTTTAATAGTTTAGGTGATATGACCTAAATTGTAATAAAATGTATAATCGATAACATTCCTCTCTTTTTAAACAGTAAAAATCAAACTCTATATTTCAGAATACCCTTACAAAAAAGTTATTACTTGACTATTTTATCATTGACATTAATTGGTAGATGTTAATTTTAAACTACAAGTATTATATAAATCTTTCAAAAAAAATTGAGGGAAGAAAAATGTACAAAAACAAAAAAGAAAAATTCAAGTATAAAGTTAATGTTTTTATTCCATTGCCAATTGTGTAGATTGGCTGCTGCTGGGAAATTTCTTGAGATCCTTTAATAGGTTACATAACATTATCCAAATTCTCATACTCAAAATGGTCATTTGTGACACAAGTTGCCAATTAACCACAAAAGGTTGCTTCTCTCAATAGGTACCAACATGAACAAAAATCTCAAGAAAAAAAAAATGAATCTGCTCTACTTAACAATTTTAGTAGCATTGTCCGTGTTTTTAATTGTATTAGAAGAGAAAAATACCAAAATTCAAACTTGAAATCTTAATGAATGTCAAGCTTAACAACCAGTAGCAACAAGTTCAGTGTTAAGCAAGAGTGAAAATGAGCAATTTTGTTAAAAGAAAATGTAAAGCTTAATAAAGAAAAAAAATGATCTTTATTAAAGACAAGACGTGCCGTGCCAGGTCACAACACGATCGATACTAGAAGACTAGAAAGAGAAAAACAGCAGACAAATTCATAAGAGTGTGAAAGTGTGAGCCAAGCAAACAAAACATTCTCATAAAAGGGAAAAAAAATCACAGATTTACCTCACTCTAATCTTGATCTTATCTAACATCTAAACTCATGTCACTTTAATGATCTCCAAAGCCTGTCCTTGTGGAACTGCAACACTTCTCTTCTATTTCTGTAGTATGATTAAAATCCCACTCTTTTGGATGAGACCACCTCACTGGCTCACCTCTTGAAGCTCGCCTAATCATATTCTTTTTCCTTATTGATATCACCCGATCTTGGCTCTATATTATTAGTCTTTGATTAAACCGCCATTTTTGTCTAAAACCCCTCACGTCCCATGTGCTACAAACCCCGATTTCAACGTCATGTCTTTTGCTACTAGGTACACTGGGTTATTGTATCATCAACTTCTAGATCTGTCTAAAACTCTTTTTGTGTATAACAAATTTTGGAATCTGGGTTTCTCTTCTTTTTTCAGTTAAGTGAAAAGCACCATTTTTTTGTTTTTTTGTTTTTTTGTTTTTTTGTTTGCAAATATTGAGGCTTTGTAGCTACTTTAATGCGAAAAGGGTGTTTTTGGGTTGAACCCAGTTGGTGAATTTTGATATTAGTATTTGTTTTAGATATGCAATCAAGGGTAGTTCCGTTAGAGGAGGGTAAGGACCCTGCAACTTCAACCAAAATAAGCCAATCTAAGGTCTTTCCAGTAAGGTTGCTGCAGTTATTCCTGCTATTTTTGGCTTTATGTGCTGCATTTTCAGTTATTAGTATGTATACAATCAAACTTTTTGGAGTTAATAGTGTGATTACTACTATGAAGCCCAGTTTCCACCCTTGTATTGATGAATCTAATGATTTGGATCGTTGGATTAAGCCTCCTTCTAGTGTTGTTCATAAGATGAATGATGAAGAGCTTTTTTGGAGAGCTACTTTTGTTCCCAAAATTAAAAAATACCCTTTTAAGAGAGTTCCCAAGATTGCATTTATGTTCTTGACAAAGGGACCTTTGCCTCTTTCACCTCTTTGGGAAAGATTTTTGAAAGGTCATGAAGACTTGTACTCGGTCTATGTTCATTCACTGCCAACTTTTGAAGCCAAATTTCCACCTTCATCTGTATTTTACAGGAGACAAATCCCAAGTCAGGTAAATCCTTTTATCTGTTATTCTTGTTTGTTATGCACATGTATGATTATAGTGAAATTATTTTATAGTCCTGTTGTCTTACTATGAAATTATGTGATTTCTTTTACTCCTATGTTATGGGATGTGATAACTTATATATCTAGCAAGGTGGGAATGAAGTCTGCTTTACTAGGATTGTTTCAGTCCTACAAAGAGAAGGCAAAAAAAAATTAATTTGGAACTTGAAACTTCAAATTTACTGGTGCGTTGTGCTAGGATCAGGAGCCTGATTATCATTCAAATAAGTGAGACAGCATAGGCTTAAGTTAAGAAACTTGATACAGGGGACTGGAGATGGGGTTGAAGCATTTGGGTGGGTTTTGCAAATACATTTTGCATACTTTTTGAAATGAAGGTTCATCAGAATTTCAGATGAAGAATTGGCTAGAAAATGCTACAGGTTAGGATTAATGTCAATGGGACAAACGCCAGTGACAAGGGGGTGATATCATTACATTAAGCTTGATTGATGTCTTGATTGACTGAACTGCTCTCTTTTTTTAAATGTGGATCTGAAAGGAGATAAATCCTTCTTGATGGAGAAGATGGGTAGGGATTTTGTGGGAAGATGCAACATTGTGATAGTTTAGGTAATCTTTAAATATTGATGATCTTGTCTGGTTGTAATTACCTCATGACGCAAGGTCCTCAGTGGAGTTATGATAATATGGAGAAATTGCAAAAAGCAAGGGGAACCTCTCTCACATGGATCTATTCTCTCCTTTTATTTTATTTTATTTATTTATTTGTGAGAGAGAGAGAGAGAGGATATAGAGCTATTCTAAACAATGAACAAAGTTTGAAATTTCCATTTTTCATTGTTTGCATTGGTGGAGGAAGGCAAAAGAGGGGGTGGGGCGTTGTCTTCGGAACTAAATGACAAAGTATTAGTGATTGCATATTCCCTATAAGATGTAAGAAAATGCCTCCATGATGATATAGCTGTATTGCTCATTTTGAATTGATCTAATCTCGGCCATTCATGTCTGGGGTTGCTACAACTGTAGTTTATGGATAGGTCCTGTTTGATCCCTTTTATTTTCTTGTATCTGAGTTTCAAAGTCCTTCATCAGTAGATTGTGCATGAATCCAGTATTTTTTTTCTGAGAAGTATATACATAACTGTAGTACTGATATAGGGACCAGCAGTGGGGAACAAGAATGATCACTCCACATTAAAGCAAGTTACTTGCTAATGTAAATGGAAGTATTTATTGCATTCTGGATGAAAGGAGAAACCAGTCTGCATTGGCTGTCTATATTAGCAAAGGAGCTGTGAGTTTGATGTTGATAAAACTATAACAGCGAAGGAGCTGACTTTTAGAATGAGGAATGGTTCTAACTGAAATTCTAAATCAGTTCAGTTAGGAAAAGATGACAACACTACTGCCTAGGATTGGGAAATCCAAACTATAGTAGGTTTTCCTTATAGTCAAATATCGAAACACTGAAATATCCAATTCCAAATAGCTTAGAAACTTAGTTTCTGGATTTTTTTCCTAAAATATGTAGCCCTAAAATCTTTCACAATTGTTCATTCATCAACACGTGACAGATCAAAAAATGAAACTAAACCACTGTTTTCATCATGTGCTTTTAGCTCCTTTTCCTTGTTCACAAACATTAGCGCTTTACACACCCTTAGTTTGCATGCATAGAGGAAATGAATGTGAATTTTTCCAGTAAAGTGAAATAGTGTGCATGAGAAACAACTGATTTGAAGAATTTTGTAAATCTATACAAAATCATTGTAATTTTTTAGAAGTTGTGTGTTTCTAAATTGCTCGATAGCTCACTGTTCAGATGGTGTTCACCTTGCAGATTGCTGAATGGGGTAAGATGAGTATGTGTGATGCTGAAAGAAGGCTCGTTGCTAATGCATTGCTTGATATCTCCAATGAATGGTTCATTCTACTATCTGAATCTTGCATTCCTCTCTATAATTTCTCTGTCATCTATCACTACATAACGAAATCCAGATATAGCTTTGTTGGTGCATTTGACGACCATGGTCCATATGGGAGAGGACGATATAATATAAACATGTTACCTGAGGTGAAAATTACCCAGTGGCGAAAAGGTGCTCAATGGTTTGAGATTAACCGAAGGCTTGCAATCAACATAGTGGAAGATACTAAATTTTACCCAGTATTTGAAGAATTCTGTAAGCCGAGCTGTTATGTTGATGAACATTATTTCCCTACCATGCTAACAATTCAATCAGCTCATCTCATAGCAAATAGAAGCATTACTTGGGTGGACTGGTCAAGGGGTGGATCTCACCCAGCTACATTTGGAAGAGCTGATATAACAGAGGATTTCTTCAGAAGAATATATTCAAACCAGAACTGCACGTACAATAACCGGCCATCTTCTATGTGTTTCCTTTTTGCGAGAAAATTTGCCCCGAGTACATTGGAACCTCTATTACACGTATCATCTAAGATTTTGGGATTCTGACCGATGAACCCTTCAGCTGAATTGGAAGCCATGGGAAATGAACCAGGATCGATTGAAAGATTCATTCTATGCATCTTACATGTTCCTACATGGTAATGGGATGTGTTTCTTGCTTGTACACTTACTTTGGCAGTGCTCCTATCCAGCATTTATTTAAGGTATGTACAGGGACTGCGTAGCCAGTTTACCTTGATAGTTGTTTTTAGAGATTAAAATATCTAATTGGTTTCTTTTAGTCTTTAAATAATCACAGATCTCACCTCATTAATGTTTACTCCAATCGTTAGCTTTTAGTTTTCGAAATGGCGTTTTCTTGGATTCTAAACGACGGGGTAGTTG
The DNA here is from genome assembly GCA_949634005.1 of Mallotus japonicus. Taxonomy (NCBI): domain Eukaryota; kingdom Viridiplantae; phylum Streptophyta; class Magnoliopsida; order Malpighiales; family Euphorbiaceae; genus Mallotus; species Mallotus japonicus. The sequence continues at coordinate 9,925 of CATIWK010163444.1, forward strand.
ATTCCCTCCAGGAAGTGGTTGTGTCGCAGGGCATTCATACATGTGTGGTATTCAAGTATTTGTCAAGTGCAACCGGATTAAGCAATACTTTTCAATTTCCTTGAGGGTTTGTTTAGTTCAAATGAATTCCGTCAAATTTTATGGAATTTATTTGTAAATAGTATGTTTGGTTTAAATGAAAATTTTATGAAATTCATCTCGAATTTAAACTTTTTAATTTTATGGAATTGTTTAAAACTAAATCAATTATTATTAATGAAGAATGCTTGGTTTAAATGAATTTGGAATTCATTTGGAAATAAAATGAATTTCTTGATAGAATTAAATCAAATAAGAGGTAAGGGTTTGTTTGGTTTAAATAAATTGCATAACATTTTGTGGAATTCATTTGCAAATCTAAGTAAGTATATTTGGTTTAAATGTTAACTTTGTAAAATTTATTTTGAATTCTAATTTTTTAATTTTGTGGAATTTTGAAACTAAATTAATTCTTGTTAATGAAGTATATTTGGTTTAAATGAATTTAAAATTCACTTGGACATGAATTTTATTCGAAATTGATTTGAAAATAAAATAAATTTTTTAGTGGAATTGAACCAAACAAAGGGTAAATCTCTTCTTCAAATCAAAACCATGCGAGCTTCTCTTTAAGTTAGTAGCATTGTCTTTGATTTTGAAGAGAAATGTAAATCATATTCTAGTTGGTATGCTAATTAAGGAGTCAATTACCTTAAAAGCAAACAAAACACAGCTTGATTTGCGTAATTAAAAGCATAAGTTCATTGAAAAGGCATGAGACCGTTAAATGAGGTGACAGATAACAGAAGAAGGATAATGATGTACGAAGTTCAAAATCAATGCTCTCTTCAAATAAATGGAGGTTAAAGCAATAAATAACCTTTGCTTCTATTCCGATTCTCTGTATATAAAGCACTCTCTTCTCTTACAGCCACAAATTCTCCTTCCATGAAGAAAAAGACATCATCTTTATTCACTACAATCACTTTTCTTATTGCTGTCTCTGCCATCCAACCCCATGTGGCCTTCGCCGTGGACATCGACATTGGCAGTAGCACGGCCATGCTCCTGCGTCAAGCCCTTCTGCTACAATAGTACTGCCACCTATTGCTGCACCAAACCAAGGCAACCCTCTGCCTTCTAGTGAATAAGGATTGCCTCCACCTTACCACATAGCTCCTGGCCCTGAAAGTGAAACATTGGACAAGTTCTCCAACAATATAGTAGTTTCTGCTCCGCCTCCAGTGGCAAACTATACCAAAAAGTCTGTAGCTGCATCCTCCACCACCCCTCCATTTGTGTTGGTCATGGGAATTGTGGTTCTCATGATTTTAATCTGATTATATCAAATTTTATTTCGTTGATTTATTGATGGTGTATGTATCTACTACTACTATATCTAGTCATTTTACCATGCATTATCTAGGATTTATAGAGGGTTTTAGTTACGTTCACTTTAGACAGAGCTTAGTTTTAGCATACTAAGACATCTAACGTCTACTTTCGTGGGATTCTTATCTAGATTTTCTCCTCTTTATTACTCCATCCGTCCCATAATATTTGACAAAATTTCCTTTTAGGGATGTCCCAAAATTTTGTTCACTTTCCATTTTAGGATAGAAGTTGATTAAACAAATGTCTATAACACCCTTATTAATTACATTGATAATACCACTAATTTTTTACTTTAAATATGTTGAAGTTCCAATGTCATTTTACTTGAATATATTATTATTGTTATCACTATTTTTATATAATTATCCACCTACTCTTCTCTAAAGTTAATATTTGAGGCTAAGATTAGGCCTAATTTCCCTATTTTGGCGGGATTTTTATATGTTTTCTTAAATTAATGTCATTTCTTTGTCAAATACTAGTGCAAAATTTTTTTGGCGGTATTTTCAATTTTTTTTGTTATAATAGTGATTTCTAAATACTACTAATGCAAATTTTTTTTATTAAATATTGGTGGCATTTTTTCAAATTTATAAGATGTTTGAAGTATGAGTTGTGATCTTATCAACAACATTAAATAAGCATTATCTTGTAAAATGTTTCATATTTGATAAAATATAAAGTATTAATAGGAGTATTTTAATAACAAAATGGTAAAACTACACAAAATAACTATAATTAACTAATTTCCTTAATCTATGTGTCAACTTTGCCAAATATTATGGGATGAAGGGAGTATATACTTAAGCACGGCTCTTAGGCTACCTATTAGAGCAACTATTGCTTAATTATGAATAAAAAAAATTAATTCAATAACCAACAATCATTAGGACAGTTAGGAGAACAATATATCTGATTCAAATCGTGATGTAATCGCATTAAATTAGTTGTTAGGAGACTTTTACTGTCCTTATAGTCCTCACTATGTCTGAACCAAACTGAATTAATTAGAATTTAATAATTTCTCAATACCGATAATTTAGAAAAAAAAATTAATACAATAAAACTTGTAAATGTAGAATTAGTCTCATTTCATTGAATCATGCGTTTTATAGTCTTGATAAGTAGATTATAGCATTACTCTGAAAAAAAAAAAGGTAGATTATAGCATTAAACTTTATGGATGTATGATTGTATTTGAATGTGTTTTGACGTACGTGCCTTGTGGTTTTGGTGGCCTCAACTCGCCACCAACCACTAGTGTTTTTTGCTTCTTCTTTAGGTAACTTTTTTCTGGCATTGAATCATCTCATTGGATATTAAGTTTCATTTGAAGACAGTAGCAAGTAGGGGTGGCCACGGTTCGGAACCGGATGGTTTCGGTTTGAAAATTTTTAAAACCGAATTTGAATCGTATACAGGACGATTTAAGTTTCGGTTTGGAACCGGTCAGTTCCGATTCGGAACCGGCTGTTCTGAACCAAATTTCGGTTCTACAATTTTTATTATTTTAGAGAGTAGTAGTAATAATAATTAGAGAGTAATAATAATAACAATAATAATTAGAGAGTAGTAATAATAATTAGAGAGTAGTAATAATAATAACAATAGTAGTAGTAATAGTAGTACTGTATGTAGTAGTAGCAGTAGTTGTAATACTAATAGTAGTAGTAGCAGTAGAGAGTAATAAATTAATAATAATAATACTAATAGTTATAGTAGTAGTACTAGTAATAATAATAATAATAATTAGAGAGTAATAATAATTAGAGATTAATAATAATAATAGTAGTAGTAGTAATAGTAATAATAATAATAATAATAATAATTAGAGAGTAATAATAATAATAATAATAATAATTAGAGAGTAGTAATAATAATAACAGTAGTAGTAGTAGTAGTAGTAATACCTAATACTAATAGTAGTAGTAGTATATTAGTAGTACTAATACTAATAATAATAATAATAATTAGAGAGTAATAATAATAATATTAATAATAATTAAAGAGTAATAATAATAATAATAATAATAATAGTAGTAGTAGTAGTAGTAGTAGTAGTAGACTAGTAGTAGCAGTAGTAATAATAATAGTAATAATAATAATAATTAGAGAGTAATAATAATACTAATAATATTAAAATAATAATAATACTAATAATAGTAGTAGTAGTAGTAGTAGTAGTAGTAGAGAGTAATAATAATAATAATACTAATAATAGTAGTAGTAATAATAATAATAATAATAATAATAATTAGAGAGTAATAATAATAATAATAATAGTAGTAGTAGTAATATGTATGTGTACATATATATATATTTTGTTAAAATCCGTTTCGGAACCATTGAAATGGCGGTTCAGATTCAAAACCGTCGGTTCACGGTTCAAAAAATTTTAAACCGAATTTGAACCGTGAACAGTACGGTTCCAATTTCGGTTCAATCCGATTTTAGGCCGGTTCAAAAACGGACCGGTTCAGAGCTGGTTCCGGTTCAGAACACACCCATGGCCACCCTACTATTTGTATTTTGGAAGCAATTGTATTTTCTTAGCCCTTACTTTCCACTCAACCAAACATAGCCTTTTTTTTTTTTTTAAAACACTTTCAACCATACATAGCCTTGATGTGACGATTAGGTTTCTGTCAAAGAATTCCAATTAGTTTTCAAATTCTCTTATTAGTATTATTATTATTATTGTAAGCTTTCAATCGAAATGGACTGTTTTGGCAGAATTTTCCTACCCACTCCATCTTCCATTGTTGATTTGTGTGTCACTTTAGTTTTAATTGCTATATATAATACTTGTGCATGTGTGATTAGGTGACCCTAAATTGTTGATGATGTGAAATAAAGTTCAATATAAAATACTCTTTTTTTTTTTTTTCTAATGATCTAACTTAAGAAAAATTAACAATTTCAGATGGATTCTACAATTTTAATATCTGTTTTTTAATGTGATATGCAAATTACAAAAATCCCAAGTAATTCAAATATTACAAACAAAAAAAAAATAGATTTGACAAATAATGTCTTTTTAAATTTTTTTCAAGGAACTTTCCAAGTCCTTTAACTTTTTTCCCTTTCAATAAAATAAAAAACATATACATACATATTGAATTCAATAGCATTCAAATATAAAATTTGAATAGATATTTTAAAAAACTTACCATTAAGTTATATAAAGTTTTTAGTGATAAGACAAAAGGAAAACTATTTCATTATTTCAATTTAAAATAAATAAATAATCAAAATCCAACTGAACCTAAATTTAGTTTTTTTATATAAGATTTCCTAATCGAACCGAACCTAAATTTAGTTCAACACTTAATTTTTTTTAATTCAATTATATTATTTAAGAACTTTGTTTTAATGTTAATCTAATACATATATGCAATCCTTGTGCGTGACATCTTTTGTTAATATTTAAATTTGTTAAAAATTTAATATTTAAAAATTTACCTTTTCAACTTACAAAATGATTATATAAATATTTAAATTTGTTAAAAATTGAACTTATTGATATTTTTCATACCATATGAATGTTGAAACGATTCTTTTAAAAAGTTAAAATAAAACTATTTAGATACCTAAATGAGATAAAAATTAAAAATATTCAGAAATTATGTTTTTAATAAGTTGAGTTATTAAAATGATCAATTTGTAAATTAAAAGAATAAACTGACAAAATATGTCAAATTTAAGGGATTACAAATCTATTAAATTTTTAATTTTCTTTGATATTAAACTAAACTGGCGGATATTGACCACTTATTTACAAGCATTCCATTTTTTTATAAGTGTTACCTTCAAAATCCGATAGAAAATCATTTCATTTTAGACAGACTGACAGTTTAGTATCTTTACTTAAGAAAGAATAATTTGCCACATTATTTTCATGGATTTTCCAAGAAAAAATGGATGCTAATTCAAACAAAAGCATTAAACAATCAAAACCCACATCTTATAATTCCTTCAATCCTGCTCAAATCATGAGAATCTCTTATCTTTTTCGTCATCATCATATGACAACTCATAAGTCAATGCATAAAAAGTCAAGCAGTTGGAAAAAAAAAAAGAAGCTCTCTTTTTCCTCGAAACAAACACTTTTTTTTTTTTTTTTAAGGAAAAAACGTAGCATGAAAATGAATTTCAGTTCCTTTGGTCAAAAAAAAAAAAAAAAGAATTTCAGTTCCTTCAAAATCTCACTTTTCTGATGTGCCTAATAAAACCAAAGCGAACCCATTTCACCATTTGCCAATTCAAGGCTCTTTCTTTCTTCCAAAAAGTATGGAACTTTTGAAACCTGTTCACCCGACCCGAGAATCCCTTTATGGGTTGTCTTCTCCGGGTGCTCTCCGGGCTGTGTGTGACCGGACGGTGAGTACCCAGTTGCCAAATATTGTTGAAGAAGTTAGTGGGTGTAGTAGTAGTAGTAGTGAGAAAGTGTATGTTGCTGTTGGAAAATCTGCAGAGAAAGGTGCTGGTTTGCTTCAATGGAGTATTCAACGCTTTAAGAACAAAGAAATTTGTATTCTGCATGTTCACCAGCCTTCTCTCTTGATACCGACTCTATGTAACTCTCTTTCTCTTCATCTCTTACTTTAATTGTCTTTGTTGTTCTTGGAAATGTTTGTTGAATTTAGCCTTTTTTTTTTAATTCCTGTTGCTCCATTTGGTTTCTGATATAAATAAAGAAAATTTCTACAAGAAACTAAACAAAGGATTTCTTTTGGTTTTAGTTTCTATTTTTTTCAAGGTTTATCAGCAATGTCTGTGTTTTGTTACTGTTGGAAACTTAATTGTGTGAAATTTTAGATTTTCTGTTATCTCCAATTCTTAAGCAACACAAATTATACTGATTCATTGTCCATATGTAGCTGTAAGCTATATATATATTAATTCTTAAACATTTATTGCAGTGGGGAAACTACCAGCACGTCAAGCAAGTCCTGAAGTAGTGTTGGCACATAGAAGGGAGGAAAGGGAACAGACTAAGAAACTCTTGGAAAATTACTTGGCAATTTGTCATAGAGCTAAGGTGTCTCATCCCCCAGTTTCTCTCCTTATGTAGTCTATATTGTCATAAATATATTGTTGTTGGTAGATGATTTAATTGCTTTAATTTGTGCTCTTTATATACTATTGTTTTCCCAATAATCCAGGTAATCCGCTATCAGTCCATTGATTGATGATCTATAACTCTTTGCTTCATGAGGAAAAATGAAATTGATGTTGTATTGCAAATAATGTTCATGTACTCAGACCTAATTGAATGGTGGTGTTCTTCATAGAACTATCAAGTTTAGGAATTTAGTTAGCTTTTACGAGTCTCATGAAACAACACCTAGTTTGGATTTGATTTTCTTCTAGATTCCACATAGCTTGTCTCTACCACAGATAAGGGAATGTCTTAGTAGGTTGGTGGTTAGTGTATACAAGTCACTTTTTAGGTCTGACAATATCTTGCACATGCTATTCCATGTTGAAGGAATTACATGTTCCCCAGATTCTTGTGCTTTCACTGGAGTTGTCTACTGATTTTTTAGAATATGGCTCCTTTGCAGGTTGAAGCAAGCATCGTTACAATTGAAAATGATCAAGTTTCAAAAGGGATATTAGAATTGGTGAATAGACATGATGCTAGGAAACTTGTTATGGGGGCAGCACCAGAAAAGTAAGTGGTGTATCAATCATCTTTATTTAGCCTTATGTCTTCACAATCAACTTTTCTGCTTCTTGAAAACTAAGTTCTGAATGAGCTGTATACTATATCTAATTCTTCTGTGAAGCTGCTTTTGTTGCAATGCTGTAACACCTAATTTTTTTTATGAATTGTCAGGTTTGTTGGACCTGTAAATCACGCAACAATAGATGATATGATATTGTAACTTAAATTGATTTCATGATTTGGTATATATTCATTACTTGACCATTGAAGTTGGGCTTAACTTCTGTTGCCATATAAGCAATGTATATCAATAACAGCGTGGCCTCTTTAGCAACATTTTATTAGTGGAATGATATCTTCTCTTCTTAACCTTATTTTTCCTGTCACTGTCCCACACTAAAAAATATGCAGTGTTTTTTGCTGGTTGCATTCCTTTTGATTATCTCTACATTTTTATTCATTTGTTGATCTATTTATTCTGTGTTTTTTGTGGTGTATAATCCTAATGGTCCAACATAGTTGCATGAAGGTGAAAAAGAGCTCTGGCAAGGCAAATTATGTAGCCAAAAGCACTCCCTTCTGTGAAATATGGTTTATCAACAAAGGGAAACATGTGTGGACAAGAGAAGCTTCTGAAAGGTCAAGTCACACAAGTGGAGCAAGTGATGATACTTTAAGGTCAAAATCATTGCGATATAGTAAGAATATAATGTCAATCTACCCAGAGTATCTTCAATCTGCCTCTGCTACAGGCATTACTTGTGCCAGAGCTAGTGATTGGGCTCGGATTGAATCAAACTGTGCAGACAAGCCAGTGCTACACGCTAGGTCTACTTATACTAATGGATGGTTTCCCCAGAATGCATTTAGTCCTACAAGTAGTAGCTCTGGCACGTCTATGGTGTCTTTAGATTCTGATTCAAAGGTTGAGGAAGAGAGCTTATATTCTCAACTTGCAGAAGTGACAATAGAAGCTGAAGCATCAAGGAATGAAGCATTTCAAGAGCTAATGAGGCGAAAAAAAATGGAATTTGAAACTCTGGATGCCATCAGCAAGGTAAAAATGATTTCAGCACTCCACTTCCTTTTATGGACTTGCTCAGTGAATCTTATTTCTGGTGATCACACTAAACTTCGATGGTCAGTTCACTTAGTACATCTTATATGTTGAGAGTTTTGAGGTACATAAGCTTTTAATGTATCCTCATTACAGGGACATGCTTGGTCCGGGCTTGCATTGCATATCTGATTTAAGGGGAAAAAAGAGGAAAAGGAGAATGCGGAATATGAGACATACTTTTGATTTTGACTTTTTGTAGGGCTTCTGTTTGATCTTTATCATGCTTTTTGTAGATTGTGGAATGCCATATGGATTTTTGTATATCTGTTCCCATCTGTTGCATTGGTATCATTTTTAGCAAATTCTTTTGGCAATTCATCATTCCTAGAAGGGGCTATTGCTTGCAAGAAATCACAAATATTGGGTATCATAATGGAGTAATCTTAACCAACAACTCTTCTCCTTTTTCTCTTTCCCAGTTCTGAGGTGATTATTGCAAATTAATAACTTGGGAGATTTTATCACATGGTGGGAGATTCAAGAAATATATTTGTTGATAATGGGAATACTTGATTCTGTCATATGGTTAACTTTTGTTCTCTTCAGGTAAAAATCTTTGATTCTGCGCATGCAAATGAAGTTAAACTTAGAAAAGAAGCTGAGGATGCACTGAGGAATACAATAGAGGAGCAGCAGAAACTCCTAAAAGAGAAAGAAGATGTAACTAGAGAGATACAAAGGACCATGAGAAATGTTGCTCTTTTAGACAGTCGTGCAAAGGAAGCAAATCGTAGGCAGGATGAAGCTTCTGGAGAGTTGAAACTCATTAAAAATTCAATTGCATCTCTACGAGAGGAAAAGCAGAGGATCCAACGGCAGAAAATGGAAGCTGTACGATGGCTTGAGCGATGGAGAAACCATGGGCAAACTGGAACAACAAACTGCAATGGGTTTCTTGGGTTTGTCGAAGAGTTGCCTGAGTTAGCAGAATTTTCACTATCTGATTTGGAAACTGCAACATGCAATTTCTCTGAGAGCTTCAAACTTGGCCGGGGAGGATATGGTTGTGTTTACAAAGGTGAAATGTTGGGCAGAACTGTTGCTATAAAGAAGTTGCATCCACATAACATGCAAGGGCAGTCAGAGTTCCAAAAGGAGGTTAGCTACTCTCTTTTTCTCTCCATTAAATAGCAGCATAATTGTTAAGAGCTTGACATTTCTAAGTGAGCAGGAAGTTGTTCCCATAGGTCTTTGTGCCTTGGACCCTTGAGCGCATACCTATTGTTCTTAGTTGTAAATTACCTTGGCATCCATGAGAGTTTCGCATAGGACATTGGCATAGTGAAGAATTGAAAAATCTCCATTCACTTCATTAAGCATTCCTGAAATGTAGTGTACATTTTTAGTTACTGAAACAACCTTCAAAAGCTTTGGTTTGTAAGCCTAGATTAGCAAGTTGTGGCAAGTATTATGGTTACTTTGGTAACTTTAGGGGCAGTAAGGACCCATATACACATATTAGCAAGTTGTGGCAAGTATTATGGTTACTCTGGTAACTTTAGGGGCAGTAAGGACCCATATACACATACTTACATAGATGCCACTTAACCTGGTGATAAAGTCTCCAGGTGCACCTGTTTAAGAACTTGTCTAGAAAAAGTTGCCTACTATTACGTGTTGCACTATGTCTGAAGTATACTTGAATAATTGTTTATGCAGGTTCAAGTTCTTGGACAATTGCAACATCCTCATCTGGTGACTTTGCTTGGTTCATGTCCAGAAGCATGGTCTCTTGTGTACGAGTACCTGCCCAATGGGAGCCTCCATGACTGCCTTTTCAGGAGAAGCAACATTTCTCCTTTGACTTGGAAGGTCCGAGCCCGAATTATAGCTGAAATTTCCAGCGCACTTTGCTTCTTGCACACTTCTAAACCTGAAAAGATTGTTCATGGTGATTTGAAACCACAAAATATCCTACTTGATTCTGAGCTTAGCTGCAAGATATGCGAGTTTGGGATATGCAGGCTAGTAACAGATGACACTCTTTATTGCCCAAGTTTTCGGAGGGGCATTGAACCAAAGAGTGCTTTTCCATATACAGATCCAGAGTTCCATAGAATCGGAGTTCTGACAACCAAATCTGACATCTATTCATTTGGGGTAATCATTCTACAGCTACTCACTGGAAAGCCTCCTGTTGGGTTAGTAGGTGAGGTGCGTAGAATGATGTCATGTGGAAAATTATACTCAATTTTGGATCCCTCTGCTGGAGAATGGCCAACATTTGTTGCAAGAAGATTGGTGGATTTGGGGTTGCAGTTCTGTGAATTGAACAGCAGGGAGAGACCTGAATTGACACCTGCTCTGGTGAGGGAATTGGAACAGTTGCATGTTTCAGAAGAGCGACCAGTGCCATCATTCTTCTTATGCCCCATTCTTCAGGTAGGCAGATGACTGAAATGCATGTAATGAAGTTTAGGATGACTTCAATTCTACTGTATACCCACAACAGATGCATGTGCTCACACATGCACAAATGCACATGCATGTCCTTGCCATCTAATCTTTATATTAGCATATGCACAAGGCCTGGCATTATTAGTCTATGATTGTAGTTTCTGGTTGTCTCTCTCAGAGATGAAGGTGTTGCATTTTAGACCATGCAGCTTACACATCTGATGAATTCTTTCAGGAAATTATGCATGATCCCCAGGTGGCAGCTGATGGTTTCACATATGAAGCTGAAGCATTGCGTGGATGGTTGGAAAATGGCCGTGAAACATCTCCAATGACTAATTTGAAGTTGAGTCACTTGCATCTTACTCCCAATCATGCGCTGCGTCTAGCAATTCAAGACTGGCTTTGCAAACCTTGAGATCCCATTCATTCATGTATGCCTGTATGTAAATGTATATATCTATTTCGTGTATTAATTTTTCATATACAGATGTGAACTTTTAGCCATCCCTGCTTCACTTTTGTTTATAAAGCGGAAAAATAGGAAATCCTTCTGATGCTGTATTCTGTACAAGGAGATGATAAACTAAATTTCAATCATTCATTTATTTATTTGATAAAATTTTTGCCAGGAAAGAGTCCATTGCTTGTTTTGAATGGTGTGAACAATAACATGCCAATATTGCAGACTTGCAGGCAGTGTTAATTCCCCAATCTAGACTCATATTCCTCAACTGATAATTGAAAAATCTATCCTTAATCAGCAGGTTTCTTTCGAATAGAAGTCTCTTAATCATATTAGATTTGATGAGACTTTTATAAAGTGATAAACAAACATATCTTTCTATATACAATAGCACAATAGATCTTAGACTCTATCTGATTCTCAAGTTGAGGATAATATTACTAAACCTCAAAACATGACGACAAGATTAATAATCTTAGCAATTTTATCATATATGCTCATAATTTGCAGAATTGAGATCTGCTATAACTCTTAAATTCTAGCATCCTTGCAGGATTCCATCTCTGGCTGAAAGGAGAGAAGCTGCAGTTTCCTTCTCTGCAAGACTAAAGGGGTGATCTTCTTCAATGATTCTTGGTTCATCTCTTGTGTCATCCAAGAGTGGATTATCCTCTTCTATGCAGTCCCATTCATGTAAATCCTCATTTCTAGGAGCCATATTCTCTTTGAAACTTGTTTCAGGTTTCTCAAGCATCCAGTCACTGCCGAAATTATCCCCAGAATTCAAATTCTGTCTTCTCTTGTTCACCTCAGAAGTTGCACATTCAGGGCTTTTCTTCATGTTCTCATCATTTTGTATCAAATTTGCTTGATTTGAGTATGCGGGTTTATTTTCCTTAGAATCATGCTCATTAAACTGAGAATTGCTCCTCGCAAACGTTCCATGTGATGCATCCTGAAGAATTCCTTGAGTAGAAGATCTCTGACAGAAACTACCAAATCCTTGAATCCCTCTAGTCAGCTTCCTAGCTCTATCCCTCTCTTCCTTGAGAAGACTCTCTTTCTCAAGCAGCTTCAATATTCTTTCTGATTTCTTTCTAACAGCAAGCCCCCAATTGAACCTGAAGATTTATTTGTCATTTTTATCACACCAAGATCGTAATGCCAATGAATTCAAAATATTCAGAACCATTAGAACAAGAAAAATCAATACCCTTTTTCATCTATGAACTGAAAGCTTTCCATCGCCCTAATAACCTCTTTATCGGTCTGAAACTCCCCTGCTACACTCTCAGGCCCATGAGTCAACAAGTGTTCAAGTAAAATTAGTGAATTGTAAGAAACCCTCCAATTCTTTCTTTCAAATTTCAAGAACCTGATTCACATTCATGATAAAGAAAACACAATCCACACTTAATTGCAATACTTATAATGATAAACACATGTAATCGGATCATGCTAAACAGATCCAAAAGAGTTAATTCAAAGGAAAACCTCTTGTGTAGAATCTCCACAATTCTCCAGTAATCATCAACTTCAAAGGCAGCCCTTGAAATAGTTCCAAGAGTACGAGTATCTGGTGCCCATGGATTAGCACTTGTAGCTTCTTCAGTCAACCTTTTCAAAATCCAAGAACAACCCAGATCAAAATCCCTTCATTTATACACATAGATTCAATACCAAGTTCAATCTAAACACAGAAAAAGAACTTACAGTTCTGCAGGTGTAACATCAGTAAGAGCCAATCTTGCACTCTTGATCTTTTCCTTGAGAAAAAAAGAAGCTTGCTTCTTGAATTCATGAAAAGAAGGTGCACCCATGTTGCTGCTGCTACTGTTTTTGCTCAAGATTGACATGATTTAGATTAAAGGGTATTTGAAAAAGTCAAGCCAAACAAAACCCAAAAACCAAAGAGACAATCTTGATGCGTAGAAAGTTTCAAGCAAGAACAGGTTTCAAGAATCAATACAAACACGTAAGCAAATGTTAGCCTAACTAATCCACACAAAAGCAATTGACTTTGCACATGATAATCCAGAAACAAGAAAATGGAGAGCCACAACTAATGACTAATAAATAATGAAAAAATATGCAAGACAACGCAGATTAAAACAAAGATTTTAATATAAAAAAAATCGAAAAACTCAGAGCAATCGATGAGTTCAATTTCAACAGCATGGAAAGGGCCAAGTGTTTTTAAGTAATAAAGATTTTAAAGGATGGTTTGAGAGGTCAACATCTGTGACAGCGTTACTTGGGCTAAAGGGACCGCCGGTTTGAATTTGAAATTTTGCATTTGCTTTTTCCAGGTAGAAAATTGCTGCTTCCAGGTCTGTTAATGATAATTGTTTTACAGCAAGAAATTGCATGGAAACATCACCATTTTTGGCTTACTTTGGCGTCTGTATTACATTTTGTTAATGATGGAAGGTGTATAAATGCTCAGTTAGTTGCTTAGTTAGTTTTTTTTTCTTGTTAAAAGAATTTTATTTTTATCTTGTAAACAGATTTTTAGGAAGAAAATACTTATTCTTTGCGGTTTTTTAGTATTAATTCATGTGAATAATTTGTTTCTTAATATATAATTAAGTAGATATTTCATATGATACTATATAAATTTAGCTATAACATTAAAGAATTTTCTACATTGTTCGTAAAAAAATAAAACATAATTTTTAAGATTAGAATTGTTTTTCTAAATAAAATTGATGAAAATTCGTATATTTAATTAAGTTGTTTAATAGCGTTGAAAGTTTAGTAGTTAAATAGTAAAAATTTTGTTTAAAATACAAACATTATGAATTTGATTCATAAAAAAAAAATGTAAGTGGTGAATTAAAAAAAAAAAAAACTAAGTTGATAATTGTATTGTTTTTTCCCTCATCAAGGTAAGCTTTTATTAATAGAAAAGAAAATAAAATAATAGACTAAAAGGAAAATTAAATGGAATTTTGTTTATATATATATACATGCATTTCACATTGGACTGTCTATAATGATCCCTGTCCCTATGAGTTCTTGAAAAGGAAAGTGGCAAAACAACGAGGAAAGGGCATGAGAAGAAGAACTAATTAGAATATTCAAAGAAGTTAGAAAATTCAAAAATCATATATCAAGGAGAGAGGGACAGATTTGATTCTGAGTGAGGATATCGATAATTTTTTTTTTTTCACAACACATCCGCAAATTCTTGCACTTAGTATAATAAATTAGCACTTCAATTTATAATAAATTATTTTAACATTTAAAATTATTTAAAATATATTAATCTAATGACATAGTATATTTATCATTCACTTTTTGTTAATTTGACATATTGACTTGCATTTTTAGTCAATCAAATCTTTAAAATGTGTCACATATTGATTCGCTATTCTATGATATATGTGCTGCCAAGGACTTAAAATTACATTTTTAAACGAGTTCAAGTGTTAAAATAGCAAAACTATGAATAGAAATATCAAACTGATAAATAGTGATAAGTATAAAAGTTTGCGGATGTATTATATCTTTTTTTACTCATATATATATATATATATATATATATATATATTTATTGTAGACACCCTCAGTTCGGACCCGCAACGAAAGCCCAGTGATGAGACTGTACGAACTTCAAATGCAAGAAGAGTCCCGAATCTTCTTAGAATAGATTCAAACCATTAAACCTAGCCTGAATCCTTCAAACTCAGCCCGAAACATCAGGCCCGCATCGTTCAGGCTTAACCCAGGCCTTTCGGGCCGTAGGCCCAAAAGAGTCCTGGGTGAAGAGGCGATCGTCTCTTCGTAGAGGCGATCGTCTCTTCGTAGAGGCGATCGCCTCTACGCCCTGGACATCGATGAGGCGACGCCTCATCACACCTGTCCAATGCAGCAATAAATGCTATTTATTGCTGCATTTAACTAAAAGCTACCAACTGCTCCAGCTGCGTTTTTTGGACAAAAACAAGGACTTTTAAGGCTAAAATGAGCTGGAGAAAAGAAGGGGCAATGATGAAAAGGACTTGGTAGAGATTGAACCTAAATCCTAGGGAAATTGGAGAGAGAGAAGAGGAGGGGTTTAAGTAGAAACTTAGGTGGATTTTTAGAGGAGGCCTGAACATTTTTATTGAGAAACAAAAAAAGAAGAGAAAAGAGAAGAGAGAAAAACGTCCTGAAAGAAAAAGAAAAACCAAGAGAAACCAAAGAGAAAAG